>BGPR01044728.1:0-12531 GCA_013235015.1 Araneus ventricosus | reverse complement strand
TCATTTACTTCGTTCCAGGTTACGTATTTATCTGTCTGCGTAAACCCACGTTTTCCACTAAATCTGCTATGGGATTTAAAATCTGGCAGAAGCTGGGACTAGAAGAAATTATTTTTTAATTTTAGTCCGTTTTAAAATGTGTTATATTGGGGATTTTTTTATTTTATTTAAATATTATTTTTCTGCCTTTTAGTCTTCTGTGTGTGAAATTTTGCAATCAGTTTTAACCATCTGTTAAGTTATGATGGGACATGGAATTTCAGGTTCAGCTAGTTTCTACCTGATCATGAAATAGAAATTGTTATTTTCTGAAGATTAAGTTACTTGACGCAGAAACCTTCGTGGAAACAACTAGCACCGACAGCATTTTATCCCACCCCCCCCCTCTGGAATTTCGGCAAAGCCAAAACAATTACTGTCACTCTGATATGTAAAACCCCACAAATTTCGATCCACTCTTCGATGTTTCCCCGCGATTTCTTGGAGTCCCCTTCAAACTCAGATTTCCCTCCCCTCCTTTATTATTCACGGGAAGTGACGCCTGGACTAACCTATCAGAAGCTCTGGGTCAGGCAAACGCTAAATGAAATAAAAAAATTAACAGACAAACAGACCGAACAAAGCCGGAATTAACTGGCCCATTGTCATCTAGTTCTGAGCTATATGTTTAAGTTTCCAAGTCTCCAGACTCATCAGAGTGAGTTTAAAATTCATTGTTGTACCGAGACGGACAGACAGACAGACAGAAACCAGGTTAATAAAGTAGTAAAATAGCGAAGATAAATCTGCAACAGCAGGGTAAAAGAAAGTACTACGTTACGTTTACATGGGTGGCTCCGACATTTCACCCTCAGTCCTAAAATCAAGGGAATGGATTGTGACTGGAAAGGACAGAATTGGCCCCTGTTTTCCTATCTGTAAACAGGTAGATGCTGCAAGTTTACTGTAAACCAGAGACAGCTTTTGACTCTTTCAAGATATTGACAGAAAAACTTTTTTGAAGACAGCAGCACAGGACATTTTAAAAATTGTCTCAAAATGTAGACATTGTGTCTAAATTTAATGTAGGCATATGGAAATGTAAGGTTGTTTAATTAAGATTTTAGAGATGGAGTCGTTCACTTGAAAGAAAGATAGAACATCTAAAGTGAACGACCCTGACTGGCCCGCCATTTTCTGAATAACAGTCGTTCGTTCTGCACAGCAGCGGTCTAGGTCCTTCGAAAGAGTGTGTGGATACGCGGACTGCTGTGTGTACTGTGCGTATATTGTGCTATGTAAGAGTGTGTATGTGACTGTTATAATCGTTCGCGAACTACTGTGTTCAGAGCCGGCCTGAACAAAAGCGGGGCCCTGTGCAAAGCTGACTTGCGGGGCTTTAAAAAATTTTCTCTCAATAAAATTTATTTGCTATTTATTACATTTCACAATTTGGTTAATTAAAGACTATAAAAATGCATGAAAATAATAAATAATTAAATTATTTTCATAAAGTTAATATTTTAATCACACAAAAAAATCGTTAATAAATCAAACAACAAAAATAATTGCTTCATATATAAAATTTGGATTTCAACTTATTAAAATAAGATTACAATATATGGTTTTTGTTTCATTTTGTTATAAGTTTTATAGCATATACGTTGTTAATATCATTATAATTTAGATTTTTGGTTAATGCGGATTCTATAGATCAAATGTCTAAGCAAATAAATTGTTTCCCTCTAATGCTAGATCTCAAGTAATTTTTTATTATTTTTAATCTTGAGGAAGATTTTTCTGCAGATGCGAGCGTTATTGGTAATGTCAATATAATTATAGAACAGAAGTAAAATTTGGATACAATTTTAATAAATTATTTTTAAATAAATATTTGAAATATTGTGACCTGGAAGGTAAAACTTGCCGCCAAATTTTGATTTCGTTAAATAAATGAATGCAATTCATTTTCGTTTTGCGCAATTTGACAGCAGCGCGGGGTCTTGTGCGCTGGCACCTTTCGAAACCCCCTCGCGCTGGCCCTGAATTCAAGCATTCCTTTCTATATAAAAGATAAAAATCCTCCCATTATTTTTTGCAAACTCATGTTGTAGAAATGTGTCCTGTTTCCCTGATTTTATGAGGATATATTAAAAATTGTTCAGTTTGAAAACTTTCAGTGCTAAAATTAAAATTATAAAATGCGAAAATAGTTTCAATTAGAGTTTCAAAACATGAAAGCTGAAGAAACTAAAAATAACTTTTAACTTTGCAGTCAATTGAACGAGAAAATAATCCCCTTTCAATTTTTCTGTCGATTGACGATGTCAGCACATTTATTCGGTATTGAAATGAAATTTAAAGCTATATGAGATTTTCTTGTATTTTGGATTATCAAGTGCATTCTTAAAAGTTGAACTCATTATTTCTTCATATTTAAAAACAAGTTCAACTCATTATTACTTCATATTAACAAACAATTATTTCTTCATATGCAAAAAAAAGAACTAAAACCATCGGAGTGGCCTCCCCTCAACTTTCTCGTACACTTCTCAAATTTTTGTCATTTTCCCTACCCCTGCGTGGATAAAAAATTCGAATCTATTGTAACCCAGAATGCAATGACTATCAGAAGGTTTTTCATTGTAGATTATAGTGATTGTAAAATATTTAGGTGAAGAATCATATTCAGAGTTGCGTATCTATTAAAACTTAGCAATATTTATTTTCTATCACACTCTAGCAAGCTACGCGTGCGGAGGAGAAAACAGGAGAAAATGACCTCGTTCGCTATCGCTGTATAGCTTGCGCATGCGCAGAGATTGCTTCCAGTACGCAAGTAAAAAAAATTGAATATGCAATTTGAACGCCTTTTTTTAACCGATTGAAACGAAATATGGGCACAGATCTGTGTTATCAACCGTCATACCAATTTTTATTTATCTAAGCAAAAGGGTTTATGAGATATAATTGTTACAAGTATGCGATTATACAGTCCGACAGGCCATCAACCTTTCGACAGATTTGGTCCAAACTTTGATACGGACCTACATTCCTGATGATAAAACTGTGTACCAAATTTTATCCATCTAGCTATTCAAGTTTTTGAGTTCTAGTGTTCGCATGACTTCGGACATACAGACAGACAGATTTCCCGTTGACGGATTTTGTCCAAAATTTGATAGAAGCCTAAAAAATATGTGTACATAATTTCTTAACAAAATTGCTTAGATAAATTAAATTTCGTTCTTGAAACCCTAATTGTAGATTTGTCTTCAATTTTCGTTTAAATCGGTTTAAAAAAGGCGTTGAAACAGTTTTTTTCTCCATTCTACGCAAAAAAAAAAAAAAAAAAAAAAACAGCGAACGCTGGAGCGAGTGTTTTCCCCACTTTAGTGAATACCGCACGTTTTCCGGCGCGCGGTGTATTTTTTCCTCCTACACGTGTTATTCGTAGGCGATAAAGTTTTGGGGAGGCCACTCCCACAAATTTTCAAAGCCAGAAAAAAAAATTGCAATATGTTTCTTTTTAGAAAAATTATGAATATTTTATGCCCTTTTTTACTTTCTCGTATACGAAGTGTAACAAAGAGAAGGTATTGTAATCGTCAAAAAATTCGAACTCGAGATTTTGACGAATCTCCACGTTTTAGACCTCCCTGATTCCGAAAAACACAATTTGGGAATCATGTCTGTGAACACGATAACTCAAAAATTATTAGAGCTACGGGGAGGGAAATTTCGTATGTGATCTTTACACATATTTTTTAGGCTTCTATCAAATTTTGGACAAAATCCGTCAACGGGAAGTCTGCCTGTCTGTATGTCCGAAGTCATGCGAACACTAGAACTCAAAAACTTGAATAGCTAGATGGATAAAATTTGGTACACAGTTTTATCGTCATGAATGTAGGTCCGTATAAAATTTTGGTCCAAATCCGTCAACGGGCTGACTGTCTGTCGGTCTGTATAATAGCATACTTGTTCAACTCCATGCGCATACGTAAATGTCTGTGCAAAGAAGGTATACTCCGAAAACTTGGCAATTTACCAAAAACCAATTCTGGCGGCGCGATTTTGTAAGGAAGCAAACATTTAGGGCGTCTCGTTTTACTTGCGTATTGGAAGCAATATCTGCGCATGCGCAAGCTATTTAGCGAGCAAGCTATTCTCCTGTTTTCTTCTCCGCACGCGGAACTTGCATTGCTAGAGTTTGATAAAAAATATAAATAAATATTGCGAAGTTTTAATACATACTTTCTTTCATATCTTTTTGAATATGATTCTTCACCTCAATATTTTACTATCACTATAATCAACAATGAAAAACCTTCTGATAGTCATTGCATTCTGGGTCACAGTTGGTTCGAACTTTTTATCAACGCAGGGGGAAGGGAAATGACAAATGCTTGAAAAGTATACGAGAAAGTTCAGGGGAGGCTACTCCCGCTGGTTCACATAAAAGTTGGTTGAAAGAATTTTTTAAAAAGGATAAAAAATAATAAATTAATTTTGCAAAATCCGTCAGCGGTTCGGGGCCTTTCAGAAGCGCGGAGCCTTGTGCAGTCCACCGTTCGCACCCCCCTCGGCCGGCCCTGACGCATATAGGCATGCTGTACTCGAGCAGAGCACCATTGTAACTCTGGGAGGCTCTGATTGGACAAGCGAATGTGACGTAACTATGCTTTGCTTGTTTTTTTACCTCTGACCACGCTCTGACTGATTCTTTCAAATAGCGATGGCGAAATCTTTTTCGTGTAATACGCCATGGCTATACAGAATTCCGATTATGTTATTTTGGGTGATTTTTATGTTTTGAGGGTTACCATGCTATCTCAATTTTTTTTTCTTCTTATTTTGAGTTATCGAAAGTATACTGCGTATTTTGTAATACAATGTATTTATTCATAAGTATACCTAAAGGAATTTTTTCTCTTTTTTTAAATTTAAAAAATATTTTGTATTTTAAATAAAAATTTCTTTGATCATGTATTTTACTACATTGCTCTTTCTCTATACTCGGTGCAAAATTGTTTTTTTTTGCATTAATTTAATTTTTTAAAATGATTATTAAATTTTTTTATTCACATTTTTATTTCAAAAACTCAATATTTTATAATTAAGAAATCTTTCTGCCATCAGCCAGGAAGACAAATCTGTTATTAGTGCAAATCTCAATTAGAGTATGGAAATTTATGAATATTAGATTTATGTTCACACAATTTTTGCAGTGTAATTTCTAATATGACCGTTAGAAGAATTTTGCTCCAAAGTGAAACAACTTTAAATAATTTATTTTATCTCATTTCATTTCATCTTCCATAATGGTTAATTATGTATTCTCTTGACTTTCTCACAAACTCATGCAACCGAAATACTTAGCATGATTTCACTGTCTCATTAGTAGAGCAAACAAATAAAAAATATTACCAACTGCAATATTTGCAAATGGTTAAAAATAAAACGTGTGTTTTAAATATTGTTTGCATGGTTAAGATGAATAAAAATACCAGACAGTGAATGGCTATCAAGATCTCTAACAGTAGTGCTGATCAGGATTTTCTAACAGGAGCCAACCTTTTATTATGGCACTCGATTACGACTTATGAAAAAGGATTGTAGTTAAAAAAAACTTGTCTTATTTCAGTAAAAATTTGAAAATCGTATTTCAATGATTCAAGCAAAATTTAGTATTTTTTTTAACCAAAATTGAGTTTTGTAGAGAGTTATTAAAATTAAATTTTGAAGTAAAATTTAGAAAGAATTTTCAAATCAGTTTTAGAACAAGTATAGAATATATATATATATATATATTAGAGGAATTAAGTATAGATGTATTAGGCATTTACGAGCACGAGTGCAAGCTACCGTGCTGCCATCTGTTACACATTTTTAAAACATGACAATATGTTCACAAAGAAAGAATTTAAAACAAATCTAACGACATTAAGTCAAGAAGAAGAAAGATTTCCCCTTTTGAAAACAAATTCAGGCAATATCTTGCAGAAAAAATAGTATTTAGAGTTTTAAGAATTATAAAACAAGATACGCTATCTCACTGATGGATGTGCAGAAGAGTGGCGTTCAGATTCCTTGTCCAATCAGACCACCAAAGTTACAATGGTGCTCTACTTGAGTACAAGAATGCCTATATGCGGCCCTGACTGTGTTGGCCCTGTTATACTCGTTCGCGAACTGTAAGGGACCTGTTATTTTCGATCAGGAAGGACCGAAAGATAACATATTTCTGCAATTTTGAAGAGGTCAGGAAAAGAAGGATGGGGGGGGGGGTTGTTGGATAGAGGTTTCTTTATGATTCATAATGTTTCTAGGAAATGTGGTGTCTATTCCATTGGGGGGGGGGAGCTGAGCATTCTCTCTGCGAGAAGATTGCTGGGGTGCGATCCTTGCCGTCGCGGTACGATTCGGCATTTCAGGGAGTTTTTAATTGTAAACGCTAGTTAAGGAAAGGAGCGCGGGAAATACGTGAGCTTATACAGAGGCACGGATTATTAAATAGGCAAAGTACGGGACTGTCTAGGGGCGCCGCAACTTTTGTGGGCCTCAAAATTTTTTTTTGTGTGTGTGTGTGCTTTCAAACTGTTTTTTAATTTACAAAGGCCATGCACTCGAACTTAATGAAGTTTAAATCATGTAACGTTTAAATTTTGGAATATTATTCTGACAGTAGGGGAAGGTGGTGTACCTAGGTCCCATTTTTAATTTTTAATTGGATAATTACTAAAAGAAAGGTAACAAAACAATTTTTCTTTCATATTTTAGGCCTTTATACACAACATATATTTTTTGTAGATTTTTTAAAAAAAGTATTTCAGTGCATTATTTACAATTTAAAAAAAGTGCAAATAGGACCAAGGTACACTATGGGTGGTGTACCTTGGACCAGCTATTTCAAGTTTTAAAAAATCTAAACGAATAGTTTGAACATAAACATTTATTGGTATTTTTTAGCTACAGAAAAATGTTAATGAGTACTTTTACTTAACGAGGTCTTAGATTAAACCGAATATAAAATTATTACAGCAACAGTTTCATTCCTATGAGTAGGCTTAACCAACATTGTAATTAGACAAGTCATTTCCAAATGTTAATTTCCGAAGCTGCCTTTCAGATCCTCCCGTCAACACGGGATGTGGTAACTGCCACATTACATCACATTTTTCCACAACATAAGTGGTAGATCATGTAGTGGTCATGCACCAAGGTACACCACTTGGGCATGGTCCAAGGTGCACCACTTGGCCATTTCATGGAAAATGGCTGACTACTAAATTGAGGTTAGACTTAACATAATTTCTAACACATGTTATTATAGCTAAAATTGTGCTTTATAAGTTATGCATTTTACTACAAAGTAATTTATGTATGTTTAGGAACTATTAACACAAAATTCAACAGGGAAAAAATTACTTTTGATGGGTCAATTTCCTTTTTCAGGATTCATTCATTCAAATGAGCACCTTGACAAATAAGTTCAGGTACACTGGGACCTCTGGTGGCAAGTGTACAAAATACATATAACATTTTCTATACATCTATACAGATGGCGCTAAAATCGGCATAGTTTCAAGGTACACTTATGTCCAAGGTACACCACCTTCCCCTATTCCTAATTAAGTAACCTTTTGCAATTTTTGTATTATGTTATTTAATAATTTAAAAAAAAGCATATGTTGCATTATTATTTTAAAATGGCTGATCCTATGACTAAATAGATAGAATGCAGATTGTATTTAAAATATTTTGTCACTTTTTCTTACTATTTTGTTTAAAATTATTTTTTAATTTTAATTTTGCATTTTTTTATAGGCAATATACGGAAATCAACCTTCTTGAAAATGATCCGCAATTAAATGTTTTGCTATTTCATCGTGTCAAAATCTGCTATTTGAAAATATTTATAGAGAGAAAATTAAGATCAAAATAAAAAATATATAGTTTGGGAAGGGGGGGGGCGAGACTCGCATTGCCTGTCTAGAGGTCTTAAAACGACCCTTCTAGTACTTATGTTTGAGAGTTTATTTTCAGAAAATAATCGATGAGGAATATTTGCAAAATAAGAGATTACATGCGCAAAATTTAGTTTTAAAAAACACAACTTTTGATTGCATGATAAAAATTTCTACCATTTTGTTTTAATAAAAATTATATGCTTAAGAAATTTTTCATACAACAATATTTTAATAAAATGAATTAACTTTTTTTTTTTACTTTTCACAGGTTCTTTGATTTTGGATGCAAGACTTTTAAAGAAAGCATGAAAATAATTTCTAATTAAGTGACAAGCATTTTTAGCAAAATAAATTGTCTATTTTTCGTGGAAAATTAAACTAGACCACTTTTGTTGCAAAGGGCAGAAGGTAAGACGAATAGATAGTTACACAAATAGACGAATTAATAAAGTACTTAAATAGCTTGCTTTACACTGAAATGTCAACGTAAAAAAATTGTCTTATTAATCAATTGCATCTTTTAAATGAGCAATATATTATATATATAGTATCCTTTTATTCTCATTTCTGTAGAAAAAGATTCAGAGTGAAGACTTTGTAAGTACTTGACTGTTTTACAACGTTTTCTGCTACTCAAGAAGAATAAAGAACTACTATATGCAATATAAACAACATGAAGGAAGAATTTTTAAAAATATTATTTTCTTTCACAATTTATTATTTTTTACTATTTGCCATTTCTATAAAAGATTCTAAAAATATATTTATAAATAAGATATTAGTTTTATTTAATAATAAAATAGTTGCAGTGCTTTCTTCTGAAATGCAGCTTAATAAAGAGGCATTTTTACGAAGAGGAAAGTGCTATACCGTTATTAAATCTCTATAGCTACGTTTAGCAAACCCCGTGTTTTGCCGAGAGCTCCAAGTATCTCAAAACCAAAATCATCACCAAATTTCCTCCGAACCTTTTTAGCCTTAGTCCACATAACTTGAAATACCATCTTCTAGAGTTTAACATCGAATTTCCTTTGAAAAATAAAGTATACGGTTACGGAGACTCGTCCTCTAATCAAAATTCTACACCGTACTAACGTACCTTCCCCCCAAAAAATGTCAACCAAAAACTTTAAAGTTTTTAATTAATTTAATAAAATATATATAAGTCAGGCACTCATCTAAATTATTATTTTTAAGGGCAATAGCTATTTTTGAAAGCAAATATATAAAATTATAGGCTTAGAAGCAACTGTTGGTTTTTATTTATTAATCATTATTATCATTATACATTGCCAAAGAAAACAACTAAATGTCAAATGTTGATTTAATTTAATTTAGGTTGCATAGTAATGTTAAAATGTCTCGCTGCAGCGAAAATAACTATTTTTTCTATAACTTTTTTTGTAACTATTTTTTTGTTGTTGTTGTTGTATACCCCATTTACTCCGTGGTACTTTTAGATGTCTATAATTTTTTTGTCCCCCCCCCATTCTTTGCCACCTAAACTCAGCCACTGATGGAACATAAACAGGGGCGGCGCCAGTGGGATGTACGGGGCCAGACCCCCCCCTCCCCGTCGAGGCATATTTTTGTACCCCTTTCATGCAAGGTGCTATTCAACTAGTAGATAAATAAAGATCTGTCGAAATTTTAGAGGGGTCAATATCACGCCCCTCCCCATGTACAGCAGGTCGTCCCTCGCCTATCAGGCAGACCGTCATGCACTCCGTCGGACAGACTCCAACGCCTCTCCTGGACATGTATGTCCCGGTCTTGAACCAGGGTATATATTTTTCTGAGAAGCAAGACACCTTTGTTTGGGAATTCTAGCGTGCCCTACTCATAGTTCATGCTACCAAAATTGCTGTGGTGTTGGGAGAGAAACCATCGGGAGTGTTCTCCCCTAAACTTTCTCGTATACTTCCCCAAAAAGGCGCCGTTTCTCCATCCCCCGCTTGGCTAAAAAAATGCGAACCTACTGTTATCCAGAATCCAATGACTATCAGAAGGTTTTTCATTATAGTGATTGAAAACTATCTAGGTAAAGAATCAAATTCAAAGAGATGCGTTCCGATTAAAACGCATCTATCGCACACCGCTGGGTTTCACTCTTGCCGTCTCAAGAACAAACTGACGTAATTAGCTCCTTTCGCGTGCACAGAAGATTGCTACCAGTACGCATGCGCGTGGAGATGACGGATTGGTTTCAAAAGTAAATTATACAGACTGACAGACAGTCAACCCTTTGACGGATTTCGCCCAAAATTTTATACGTACCTACATTCATGGCGATAAAACTGTGTACCAAATTTTTTTTTAGTGTTCACATAAACGCAGACAGACAGACTTCCCGTACACGGATTTTGTCCAAAATTTGATAGAAACATACAAATTATGTTTAAAGACTACATACCAAATTTCATCCCCGTAGCTCTAATAGTTTTCGTGTTATCATGTTCACAGACTCACAGACAGATATAATTCCAAAATTGTGTTTTTCGGACTCTGGGAGGTCTAAAATGTGGAGATTCGTCAAAATCTCGAGTTCGAATTTTTTGACGATTAAATACTTTCTCTTTGTATACTTCGTATACGAGAAAGTAAAAAACTGGAACTGGTTGATTTGTTCTTCAGATTTCGAGATCAGAGTCTCTAAGTGAGGCAGGGGGGTGAGTCAGCGGAATCTCTAGCTGGAGAAAATTCTCGTGAGCCGTTATGGAACCGGATTGGCGACGTTCTGCTTCAACCGGGCTCGAACATCTGTGGTGAGACTAGCTGGAACGTACACATAGTCACATGAAGATAATGATTGCAAGCAGATCTGAAATGCTCATTAGGAATGTCCTTGAGAGTTTCAGAGTTTTTTTTAAATTTAAAATAATAGAAATGCAAAAATTTTGTTATGATGGCTAGCAGCGTTGGTAGCTGCGTCCAATGCTTTATTCAAATGGTGAATTCCGTCCTTGATTGTATTAATTTCACTCAATTCAGCTACAGATTTAATAAAATTTGAATATTTTTTATGAATCTACATAACTTGATTCTCTTTAGAACCCTGTAAAAATTTTTTTATCAATATTTTCGCTATTGCTATTCATAATCAGATAAGCAAAAAACACACACACTTATAAAGGTATATCGAGTTTTCTGTCTTTTTTTATTGATAGCGTTATTTGCAGGTAATGTACCTACGAATTAAACGTTATTTGCAGAGCACAGTAACTACGAATTATAAGTTATTTGTAAGTACTGTAGCAATGGATGAAACGTTATTTACAGGTATTTTCCATTCTGTTATTTTGCATACACTTTGAATTTTAGATGAATACAATATTTTAAATTTTTAGGGCTTAATTATCAGTTAATTAGTAAATTCAATTAAACATTCGATGCGGCTGCGCATCTATTAGTGAATTTAGAGAAAAATCAGCACAATATTTTTTCCCAATATTGAAACATGTAAAACGAGACTTTTTCAATACTGTACAATGTTTTCTTCCATAATATTGATAATGTCATAAATACTTATAATATTATACCAATTAAATAATATTTGTACTATACTGAATAATATATAATATTGTATAATGTCATATATACTGCATAATATTATACCATATGGTATAATATTGTATATACTTATAATATTATATAATATTGCAAAATATAAAAATATAGTGAATATTTTAACAAACATTTTAGAAGCATGAAAAATATTAATCATTAATTCAAATGTGCTGAACTTATATGGGAATACTCTCCGGTTTTGAACACCAAAGTCAAGTCACCAAGTTTTGAAGTCAAAGAGGAAGCAATTTTATCTGTTATATCTAAATCTAATAATTTAAGAAATTAAGGCAATAAGGTTTAAAAGTATTTATAATAATATGTTTGAAAGGTTTTCAAATAATTTTGAAATTTATTTATTCCCTTTCAATGTATTAAAAGACGCCTTTTTTAAAATTATAATAACAGTATTGATTGAAAATCAAATATAAGATCTCGCAACAATAAATCACGCATATTTTTCGATGAGAATAATACTCATTTTTTTTTCATAGAACAATAGATAATCATAGTGAGAGCTTGCTATGGTGTTCCCCATTAGCTGAATCCGGCCCGCTTTTGTATACATTAAAAACAAAATAATTGTGTAAACATTATTATTCAAATGAACATTTTGTAAAAATATTTTTTCAGACATATTATTCAATGCTGATTAATATAATGTTACGGTATCATTGTGCTGCCATCTGTTTGTGAGAATAACTTCACCTTGTAAAAATTGAACAACGTTTAAAAAATATACGGCGCTATTCACCAACGCGTGTTGACACTGACACCGGTGTCAGCACCTGGTTTCTTATTCTCCACGTCAAAAAAGGCGTTGTCGGGGCGCCTTTTTTTCCGTTTTTCAATCCTAGAAAATAGAGTTTCCGAAATCCGTGTTTGATCTGAGTTTGTGCGCATGCCAGTAGAATGAAAAATCGTTCTGCCTCGATGTTTGATTTTGCATTCTTGTGAGTATTTTTTTTTTTTTGAGAAAATCAACAGCAATACGCAACTGAACGAAGCACAG
>BGPR01044727.1:0-12532 GCA_013235015.1 Araneus ventricosus | reverse complement strand
AAAGCAAATCGTGCAAAAAGTGGTTTGTTTGTTTAAAAATCGACGAGCGTTGTACATTTTTGTTGTATGTTACTCGTGAACAAAGAGCTGAATTGCAAATTTCAGCAGACTTTACTAACAAAAGAATGATTTGATGTAAATATTACAAAACCGTGTTGTTTTATTTTCTAACTTGTTTACTTACAAAATAAAGTAATTTCAGACAGAAATTTTGTAAGGAAGAATATGACTAAGCACGATAAAAGAAATTAATGAAATTTCTAGTTAAACCCTTCGGATAAAATGATGTCGGGCATCCAATTACAGAATTTTGTATATTTAAGTCTGTAATAAAGTCAAAGAAGAAATCAATTTAAAAAGCAAAAATCACTTGGACACGCTTATGTACCTAAAGTGTCCTTTACATTCCAATATGAATTGAGATAACAATACAGTCCCCAAATAAGGTTTAACTTAGAATTTTAAATAAACTTATAGATCAAGAGGCTAACGGGGTTTTTTTTCAATAAAATTTTGATGATATAAAATTTTTCATGCGGTTTTAATTATCCTATAAGAATCAATATAAATTTATACAAAGTTGAATTAAGATCAAAGATATTTTTAAATTCCCTTTCAATAAAAGCATAATTATAACATTGCTTGAATAAGTAGCTATAAAATATTGAACGCATTTATTTAATATATCGTAAGATTTTTTTATTTTGAAACAAAACACAAAATTCTCAAATTTCATATTATACAGTTGAAAGATGAATGCAATAATTAAAAATATGCGAGATTGCGGCCTAAACCAAAGTGAGAAAATTGAATATCAATAAGTTTCCTTAAGTAAATTGATCTATGGAACCTGGTCTCGAACCTTCCATCCTTCGATCCAAGAATTCGAATTGCCCTCTAGTAGTATAAATCGTAAAATGAAAGATTATACGTTATAAGATTATACCTTCTGGTACGTAAAATATCTTTCTTACTTTTCTCTAATGTTATCACATCGTACTTGTGTTTTAATTATTCAAAACTCCTCTCTCTGTTTTTTGGTTTGGTTTGGCATTAGGGATGAAAATCAGTGTTTTAGGCCTTACGGCGTAACTGATTGCAAGAAAATGTCGAACTTTTTATATTTAGCAATTCACAATAACTTCATCCCCCTGAAGAAACGTTATTGTGCTTTTATTGCGTTTTTCATTTCACATTTTATACTCTTTCATTTTACGATTTATACTCTATCTACCACAGCGCTTTTGGAATTGCAGCTTTTAGCGCATTCATTGTGTATGTGATATATTGATATATATTTTTCCATCTGTTACTATTCGCATTTTTGTCTTTACTCGGATATACTTTCAATTCGTTTTTTTCATATCCTTTCGAATTTGATATGAATTTTTGTTATTTTATTTTATCGTTTTTCTATTATGTTTTGCCTCTTTATATATATATATATTATTTTTAAGTAGAAGATTTTTCGTAATAATTTCAATTTTTACGTAAAATAATTGTTAGACGTCAAAATACATCTATGGTATGTTTAACCCCTTTCCTTACGTTTATATTTAACCTCCTAATTAGATTCCTCCACCCATTTGGGACATTTTTTATTATTTCAATCTATTTAAGATGGCAAAGGATGCTTGAGACATTTAAGCGTGACCAGGTGATTTTAGTATTTAAATTTAATTGTTACGTTGACTTAATTGCGGATTTGAATAGCGTACAGGTACAAAAGAGCCAAACGTATGACAAAGAAGGAGTTAAGAAACTATATTTAAAATTGCAGTTGTTTTTTATTGATATTATTCAACACTAATATCAAATAAAACTTTCGTTTATATCTCACGAATTAGTTTTGTGACAAAAAGAGTTTCTGATTTCCAAACGTTCTTTGACTTGAGATTTAGGAATAACATTCTGCATGTTAGAATTTTCCTTTTAGAATGCAAGAGCTATAACCAGTCATTCACTTGCTTAAAAGAACAAGTATCAGATAACATCTGACATCAATAGCTTTTTGACAATCATATCTCTTATGCACAGTAACTATAGAAATATTAACTTCGGTGCAGTGGAAATGCCTTCAGTTAAAGATGACAATCTTCATAATTGGTTACATTATGTCATCTGTCGTTAACGATACTGGATATAATGTAACTTTTGATTTTTTATTATGTGTTTAACTTATGACATTTTATTATTGTGTCACTGATTTCGCTGCACTGAAGATCTTATACACAGACATAATTATGATTTTTAAGATACATATTAACTCTATGGCTGCGTATCTCGCGATTTCAGCGAGTTGGAAGCAAGTATATTTTCTGCTGCACCCTGCGATTTTCACAGGCTAATGTGTTTGCTTAGTACTTTTATAGCGTTGGATCATGTTATACTAATAAAGGACTGCATATAAATAACAGCAAGCTAGTCTCAACGGTATTGCTTAGTACTTTTATAGCATTGGATTATATTATACTAATAAAGGTTTGCATATAAATAACAGCAAGCTAGGTTCAACTGTATTGCTTAGTACTTATATAGCGTTGGATCATATTATACTAATAAAGGTTTGCATATAAATAACAGCAAGCTAGGCTCAACGGTATTGCTTAGTACTTTTATAGCGTTGGATCATATTATACTAATAAAGGACTGCATATAAATAACAGCAAGCTAGTCTCAACGGTATTGCTTAGTACTTTTATATCATTGGATTATATTATACTAATAAAAGTTTGCATATAAATAACAGCAAGCTAGGTTCAACACTTGAACACTTGCAAACGTTGCATCTAAATAATTATTTTAAAAAATACACAATCAGAGGGTTAAAGGACAATATGAACAGAAATCGTTTTATTGATTCATTTGACGTTAACCTTTCTCTAACAGAAAGTTATTTTCCATTAAATCCTTATGATTGTATAACATTAAAATGAAATTTAATAATAGATTCACTTTAAAACAAAATTCACTGTCAGAAGAAAAACCTTGAAAACTCGAATTGTTGCTACTGTTATTGAACAAAATTTTAAACAAATTATCTGAGAAACAACGCAAAATGCTTCCACTTGATTAAACAAAATTCGTTTGGTTAGAAAAAATTGAAATGAATCCTTAGTGTTACTCATTTTTTATAAATACAAAGTAACAGAATTTTCTGTGACATTCTTATACCAAACACTTCATCACTGCTCTAAGTTACTTAAAATACAATTCATTGTAATAAGCGTTCCTAATAGTTGAAAGCTAGGCATCAATGTATTTTTCTGCATTACTGTGAATATGTTTTAGATTTTGAGCTAAGCATTAAATTCGCATTAAAATAATGCTTAACTTTCTAACCGGAACATCATTTGAATACCCTTTTACTTAACGTATTCTTAAGCTGCCGTAATGACAGATATTCCAGTCAGAAGGTTAATCGTTTGGATTTACTGAGCAGAAAAACGGGAGTTGTTGAATTCGAAATTTCAAGAAGTGCCTTCAAGCTGTCTATCAGTACATGCGAAACATTTTGTACTCATTTGTAACTGACTCCCATTGCAAAATTACTAAAAGAAATTCTTAAACAATAAATTACGGTCTCTAATATATGGTAATCTTTATTCATTCATTTGGATAATAATTCAGACAATTGTGATATCTTTCTAGAACTCAATAAATTAACATTATTTGGTTTTCTATAATTTCGTTACATTAATGTGGCATAAAAGAGTGTGTCAATTGTATAGAGTTTTAATCTTGGATTTATAATTTTCAATTTCTGAAAAAATAGCATTTTTATATTTTATAGCATATTTTTATACTTAATAGCATATTTTATTTATTTAATTTATCTTATTTTATTTACTTATTTTATTTATCTAATTTTATCCTATTTTGATTTCATTCATTTATTTAATTAAATCTTATTTAATTTTTATTTCATTTGTTTAGTTATAGAATGGCACAGTTTCAAAAGTCTACATAAACATTTCCTATTGTTCAGGAAAGAATTTTGATTAGCTGTTGTTTGAAATCTGAGGATTAAATGCAGTTGTTTTATCAGTTTTTCTTCTTCCTTTTTCAGATGATAATTTGTGTGTGGGGGGAGGGAATGGCTTGTGAAAGAGTGAATCTAATTGGCGACAATTTAAATTCGCACCAGAAATAAAAGAATATGATTTGCATGAAATCGAACCCGATCTACCATCGATTGCAAACAGTGAAATTTTGAATGGGCTCGGAATAATCTGATACTTATTATTCTGTCCACATCTTTTACTAAAGTTCATAGTTGATGTCTTTTTTAAATTCAGGCATGTAATAAACCAATAACCAATAATTTGCATACATTTCGTTTACCTCCATAAGTTTTCGAGCTGTCAAGGCAAATATCAGGTAGGACAGCCAAAAATGAAACTGAATTATATGAGGTCACTGACATGAAATCAACTTACTATTTTGCTGGATTGTGATTTTCAATTAGGGCTGTATTACTTTATAAAATAGGTGTCTGGGATATTTTTGACGTGTAAACTTCTTTCCGCTCGTTACAGTGATAGCCGGTCGAACTTTCTTGTGTGACAAAATACCGTCAGATTTGAATCGCTAATAACTACGAGACTAATAATGCGAAAAGAATGGTTGACCTCACAACGGATAGATCATATCTGTAAGAGTTAGTCGCATAGTATTTGATTTGCCTGTGACGTCATCGTATCAGTGTAGTCGCACGCGCGTGATTGTTATGGATTATCTTTATGTAAGGTTATAAATAAGTGTAGCGTGGAAACGCGTTTAGCTAGGAGGATGATTCTGGTGTCATTATAAAGAACTTGAGAATTATTATTAGGACCCAAAGTGAGACAAAAATACTTATCAGAATATAAGTAAAAATCGGTATTAAATTGAAAGTTTTAAACTCCGCATGTTTTTTAATTATAACATGCAGAGTTTAATTTCGAATTGTTCGAAACTTACAGAATACTTGACAATGCGTAAAAGAAACTTTGCATTAACATTTGAATTCAAAAATTTGTATATTACGGGAAATATGAGCATTTGTAGTAAATGTTTTACTGCACATACGCGAAATGTAGTTCTATATACTGTCAACAGATGAAGCCATCAAAAGCTACTCTAAATGAAACCTAAGAAAGGAGCAATTCGGGTCTGCGCCGTAAAATTTCGTGAAAACATCGGGATAAAATCATAAAACAAGTATTTCGTATTAATGTGAAATTTAATTATCAATCTCTTGAATACAATATCTGCACAAAATAGTATAATGATTACAGAACAGATAAATCACAAGTTTATCGCATGTAGCAAGGGGCTGTGGTAGTTTGTGATTTATCCATTCTGTAACCATTATACTACTCTGTGCAAATATTGTATTCAAGAGATTGATAATTAAATTTCATATTAATACGAAATACTTGTTTTATGATTTTATCCAGACGTTTTCACGAAAAATCTACGGCGTGGACCCGAACTGCGTTTTTCTTGTTTTTTTCTTTTTCATTTATCTTTTGTGTGGTAAGGCAGAAGGCATTGTGGCATTGAAGTTTGAGGTGTTTGGAAAATTTTTGAACTTTCAATATTTTTATAGAAATATATATTCAAATGCCACGTGAATGGCATTTAAATATGGTATTTTGTTCATCAGCAGACGATGAAGTCGGCACATGATCATGTGATGTCAAATGCGTCACGCTACATTAAGTTTCGAATCCATTGCGCATGTTACAGGTGAAAAAATGCAAACCAACGTGCAGCTAGATGACAGTTAACATGCCCAGTTACGTATGTCATGTGACTGTGATCTCAAGGAAATTGAATCCCTTGAGAAATTACAGCCTCTAATAAAAAGAATGATGAATAAAAAACAGTTTTTTTAACGGTGTCATTTATAGGCTACCATGTTACTTGTTTATGCGGTATTTCATATAAATATAATAGTCATTAATACAAAGAAAAAACAAGATTTAACTGTTGCAATTTGAGAAATATTTTATTATTTGATTTTATTTTATATTAAACACGTATAAAAATAGTTTCATGGAATGGTATATATTTTTTCATTCTTACCAATAATTAAGTAACCCTTTGCCAATTCCAAATTATTATTTATCAGCAAAAAAATTAGAAATTGAGAAAGCAAAGAAGTACTTCATATTTAAAATTCTTCATTTCTCACAGATTAATTATTTTCTTACTTAATGAATTGATTAACCAAAATTAATCATTCTTATCCAGATCATGTTGACATCTAGGCACCATCAGAGCCTCTCCAGCCCAAATTAAAATTGAAAATGTGTAGAAAGCCATGTCGCTCCATTGATACCAAAATGTTATTCCAGGCCAGTTAATGAAATCATTTGTCGCTGTGAACTTCATTCAATACTTGGTAACATAACACCCCCATTTTTGAACGAAATAGAAAAAACACTCCTCCGCCATACAATCTCTATAGTTTTTTTCGATTTCGTTCAAAAATGGGGTTGGTGGTGGTGGGGGGGGCAGATGACATTTGATGACATATCTAGACGTCATAAGCTTTCATATGAAATAAAAATTGTCGAAATCCGTCGGGTGGTTGTTGCTGGTGAACTGTCCAAAGGTTTTTCCCTATAGAGAATGTATAGTAGGAAAGAGTTTTTTCGATTTCTTCCGAAAATGTGGGCGCTGGGGGACAGGCTACCCTTGATGACATATTTGAACGTCATAAGCTTTCATATAAAATAAAAATTGTCGAAATCGGTTAGGTGTTTGGGGCTGGGGAATCTCTGAGGGTTTTACCATATTATTTTGTATATAGATCCCAAAAGTTCCATCACAATGGCGTGTCAAAAATATTGTAAAATACCTATTGTAGGTGATGGAAACTGTTTAGTTAGGGCGATTTCATTCTGTATTTATGGATATGAAGACTTTTATGCCGAAACTCGTGAAAAATTTATACAAAACATTACAACTAGATGAAGCTCATTGAAAGATTTTACAGTTTTAAAGGAATCTGTTGTCTACAAAGAATATGAAATCTACTAAGGCTTTATGGTCTGTTCTACTGATCTTCATTCTGAACTGAAAAAAGTACTGGCCGAGAGTTTCGAAGCAGCGTGGTGGCAGGGGTAGTCATGAGCAAAGTGGGTTGTGGCCGCGAACCCGCCCGGAGGGCGGCGAGAGCGGCTAATATCATATAAATATGTGTATTGAAAACACAAAAACCCCGAATAATATGGGAATTGTGCAATGTTAATCCATGTTTATATATGGATGCAATTAAAATTTTTGAGCCTTTCTGTACAAGAATAAGGGACGACGGTGAGCTAGAGGTAAGGTTTCTGCTTTGGGGGCCAGAGGGTTCCAGGTTCGAAACCTTATTCCACTGAAAGTCCGCCGTATTTGTGGGCCTGGTGGACGCTATATCTGACGTCGTGGGTCAAACGCCCCCTCTTCTGGTGTGGCGCAGAAGTTTGGAGAGGGTGTGTCAGCTCAAGTGTCGTCCTCGTCATCTTAAAGAGGTTCAAAACTGCAAGTATAAATAAAGTGTAGAGGAATAAGAAATGGTCTCTTGTTATTAATTTGTGACATAGTTTAATCCTAATTATATAAAGAAGATGTTTACTCAGAGTGATTCTGTCAGAAAAGGTCTACATTTGTGTTAATCACAGAACAAAATCCAAAACAAATCTCCGTGTTACCATCGTGAAACCTTACATTTGCTTCGTTGATTTTCTAACGGATATATCATTCATTTTTCGAATGAAAATGTCTTCTCTTCCAGGGTGAGAGAAAATTCTGTCTTATCTAAACTTGCCAAATCTGCGATTTCTTAGATAAATGCACATGGTTCTCGAACCCTTTTTTGGACTATATTACTCCTTTAATAGAGGTCTTCATTTTTTAGACAATACTATCTAGGGAAATAAATGTGAAATAATCAAAAAATTTTATAGCATACTAATATCTTTATTTTAAGATTTCAACTGTCCATTATTTCAAGAAATACAATCAGAAGCATGCCCATTTTTAGATCTAATATATCTTACCACGTACCCCACGGCGACCTGTTTACCCGTTAAGGTGTAAGACCAATAAGGATGGCTCCGGGCTATATATATCTTATATAATGTATCAAAACAAATTTTCATAGTAGCTTCTCTTTGGTTTCCTAATAGTCACATTTCTTCTTAGTTTTCATGTATCTCATATTCTAGTATGTCGTCAAACATTTTTTTAATTTACCTTTAATAAAGATATTCCACAAATACGACTACTGGGAAAATCTGCTTCTTTGGATTTCATCTTTTGATAAAATATTATAATTTCAAATATTCATTTATGATCATTTGATGATCATCTCCTGAAATCAACATGATGTTGATTTCAGGAGATGGTTGGCACTTACAAAAATACATGTGTTTTAAACCTAACTAAATAAATAGATACATAAAACAAAAACAACTGTAATGTCCTCAAACTATAGGCTTATCGGAATATGTGACAAACATATACTTAAAGGAAATTCGAACCTTCTTTTATTAATAATTGTTTTAATTTACTATAATTTGGTATTTTTCTCGGAATATATAAAAAAGGATTGATATTAGTAAGCATACCAGAAGATAGTATATTAAAAACGGAAAAATGAAAACTGTCACTTTTAAAATCTCCCTTTATGGAATGTGATCAGTTATATTCAGACACACTTCTCAAACAAGGATAGATAAAAATAATCAGGTTGATAGAAGATAATTCAGCAGAGACAAATTTCAACTCGATGGTCAGCATTCAACCTTGGATTTCACTTTTATGGAGGATCTTAAAAATTATCAGATGGATGTGCAAGTACAACATATCATTCCACTTCATAGCACACCAACATTTATTTTGGAGCATGATAACTTGTAATTAGCTTCTGCCAATTTCAGTTAAATCCATTTTTAAATTTATCTTCAAAAGCATAAAGTAATATAAAAGAATATGTAAACAAGTAATATAAAAAAAAAAATTTTAAAGTCAATTCCTACTTAGGTGATCCGAGATATAATGAAAAGTGTACTGCGCATGCGCAAAGATATGACTGAAATATGGAGGTGCTTCGATGATCCCATGGGTCATCCAAGTCCAAGATGATCCATCCAAGATGATCACATGGCCCAAGAACCAAGTCTGTAATGTTAATAGTTTTCGAGATATAATGAAAAACGTACTGCGCATGCGCAAAGATATGGCTAAAATATGGGGGTGCTTTGATGATCCCATGGGCCATCCAAATACCCAAGAACCAAGTCTGTGATGTTAATAGTTTTCGAGATATAATGAAAAACGTACTGCGCATGCGTCATGCAAAATATGAAATGACAGACAGACAGACACACAAGAAAGCGAATTAATATTGCATTGTCATCTAGTTTTGAGCTATGTTTAAAGTTTGAAGTCTCCAGCTCATCGGGATGTTAGTTTAAAATCGATTGCAAAATTTGAACATATATATAGGGAGAGTGTGAACTAATAGTAGGAATTGAAAAAAGAATTGATAATAGTAAGCATACCAGAAGATAATATATCAAAAACAGAAAAATGAAAACTGTCACTTTTAAAATCTCCCTTAACTGAATGTGACCAGTTATATTCAGACACACTTCTCAAACAAGGATTGATAAAAATAATCAAGTTGATAAACTCAGCAGAGACAAATTTCAACTTAGTGGTCATCAGTCAAATAGGAGACTTTCAGTATTTATAAAATAAGGCCTAGTTCAGATCAGCTAGAACTGTGGATTAGTCTCCTCTGGTTCCCAATACCTCAATTAGAAAAACTTTTGGCTCTGTGTACAGAAAGACAGAAGACTGAATAAACTTGAGCGAAAGTGAAGCTGATAAAAATCATCTTCGTGATCAGTTTCAACTCAATATACCATTGACTACAGTTAATTTATTCCTGTAGGGAAAATTATTTTGCAAAAATTTACTCCCGAGAATTGGAATCTCATTAAACGCAAGATGTTATTTGAGAGCAAATATTTCCTTTTAACGTTTTAAAAATAAGCAAGATATTGCAACTCTTTCTTTTTCTGAGAGCCATTATTCGAAATTTCAAACAAGAACCCAGAGTCATCAATCAAATCCTTCACTAACTGCAACAGTTTGCGTTAAGATTTGCAGTTATTTGTAAACGATCAGACAAGCCACCATATACCATTGACTACAGTTAATTTATTCCTGCAAGGAAAACTATTTTACAAACATTCACTCCTGAGAATTGGAATCTCATTAAACGCAAGATATTATTTGAGAGCAAATATTTCTTTTTAACGTTTTAAAAATAAGCAAGATATTGCAACTCTTTCTTTTTCTGAGAGCCATCATTCGAAATTTCAAACAAGAAACCAGAGTCATCAATCAAATCCTTCACTAACTGCAACAGTTTGCGTTAAGATTTGCAGTTAGTTGTAAACGATCAGACAAGCCACCGATTGGCAGCGGATGGCAGGAAGACCGCCGGTGCGTAACTCATCTGTGCCTCTTAGAAAAACTATCTCGCGCTATTAAGATAAAAGGAAAACCATAAGGATGCTTCCTAATGGTTTCGATTGTTCACGAAGAGATATTAAGTCAAAGTTTCTTCGCCATCATTTATCACGGGATTAATGATCGGAGTGCGACGACGCCGTGTCCGCTTTGTCATTAACTTGCTGGTGGATTGAGAAATTATGAAAAGAGGAACAAGTCATGCGACAGTCTTGTTAGGGACTCCCTCGAGATAGCTAACACAATTGGAAAAGAATTGGTGAGAGAAGCTGTAACGTGACCGGATTGCCAAGCGACTATATCGGTACTTTTTCGTCTTCCCTTTTCACTGTCTTTGAAATGTGTGTGAACCTCGTCGTGCTAACGATCTATTTTTGTGCTGGCGATAATTTGACTACGAATTTGAGAAAAGAAATTAAGAATTCAGCCAGGGCGCATTAAAGGCAAGAGGTGATAATTTGACACCAATTAGAAAAAAGTTCAGAATTTAGCCAGGATTTGCCAAGGCGGTCTGGGTGATAATTTAGCTATCAATTTGAAAAAAAAAGCGAAGAATTTAGCGTGATCGGATTGCCAAGCGACTATATCGGTACTTTTTCGTCTTCCCTTTTCAGTGTCTTTGAAATGTGTGTGAACCTCGTCGTGCTAACGATCTATTTTTGTGCTGGCGATAATTTGACTACGAATTTGAGAAAAGAAATTAAGAATTTAGCCAGGGCGGATTAAAGGCAAGAGGTGATAATTTGACCACCAATATGAAAAAAGTTAAGAATTTAGCCAGGGGTTGACAAGGCGGTCTAGGTGATAATTTGACTATCAGTTTGGGAAAAAAATGTTAAGAATTTAGTCAGGGGTGGGTTAAAAGCAAGCCTGTATAAATGCTCAATATTATTTAAATTGCTATTATTTAATTGTAATACGGTGCACTTTAATGCGATTGCTAGAATACAATGCGGAGAACAGGCCTTAATGTCTCTAAGATTTGACAGACCTACTGAAGAAATGAAATTGCAATTCCCTGAATATTAAACCTTAAAAATTTTATACGGGAAACTGATAGTTTTATTTCATCTTCAAATTTACTTCATAGCCAGGTGTGCTTAACCAATGATTTGCAAGTATCTCGCGAGCGAGTCTACTCTTTGTACCATCAGGAATAGATAAAATATTCAGTGACTTCTGGAGCTAAAATTCCCGTGGGTTCAGTTAAAAACGTCAAATATTGAATTATGATTAAATGCCATAGGAATTTCTTAAGTATATCTAAGATTATAAAGTTGGTACAAGCTATAAAAAAGGCTTTTCTAAAACACTTTTTTTCACTTTCCTCGTATTTCGAGAATTAAAAGATAGCTTCTAATGTACCCTCTGCCTTTTATCTCCCTCTGAGTACCAAAGGATATTAGATCCCCTATTAATAACACTATCAAATGCTGAAATGTGTATGGACTCAACTGTGCTGCTTTTGTGGTATAATCGTGGTATAGCACAAAATAAAACACTAAATCTGAATTATCTGGCAGATTCTAAGCGCCTTAATACTTGAAAATCACAAAGAGTTTTAGATTTGTACATGACACAGATATAAAATACCCATGTAACAGATTAAATCATAATCATTTATATGAATATAAAATTCCCGTGTAATAGATTAAATTTCCACTTTCTCGTCAACTTCAAAATATGTGGGAACATGCTTGTTCTGCTGATCCATTCTTATTTTGTGATTAGATTTAACTATGAATAAAAATCGTTTAAAATTTAATTTCCGAATAAAACAATTGAACATGCATGGAGTTTTGACAAAGAAATTTGGGGTAGAAAAATTACATTCATTTGACCAGAAGCAATGATAAAGTTAAAAAATATTAAATTTTATTTCCTCTTAGAAGAAAGTTCAAAAATTGAGAGGATTTAGCCTTCAATATGAGTATTTCAAAGTCAAATAACGAATTTTGTTATTCATTTCATTAATTTCCATTCAATGATTAGACAAAGAAAAGAAATCAGT
>BGPR01044726.1:0-11503 GCA_013235015.1 Araneus ventricosus | reverse complement strand
TTTTGATATTCTGGCTATTTCTTTTTCTACCTAAAACTAATTTTAATGTATTGAACATGTTGTTGCATATGCCAGTAATGTGTCTAATTAATTTTTATCACGGTTCTTTATTTTCTGCTGAGTATTACTTTTTATGTGCAGTATCCGTGCATATTTTAGTGTGATTGGAAATTGCAACAACTAGGTTGACCACGCTACCACAAGAACATTGTGACTCTCAAAGCTGCATACATTACAAAAGCATATTTATATAAAAATGACGTTTTATATTGAGATAATTAAAAAACAAATAATAACTTGCACTTAAATAGGGTTGAAACAAAGATATTAAAATCTCTTTAAAATGTTAGAAACAAACTTCGTATAAAAATTACAATTTTAAAACACTTAGGAAATAAATATGAAATGAATTGCGCACATTCGAAAAATTTCATTTCCTTTAATTCTAGTAATTATTAATTTTTCATTCATTCGAACAAAATATTCTTTCTCCAATTCAAATACATAAATGATACAAACTAAAAATTTTTACAGGATTAAAGAATATTCAAAGAATAAAAGTTAATTAGATGCACAAGAATATAATTAATTTAAAAGTATGTTCAAAATAAATTATTGGTAAGAAGACTAAGAACAAAAGGATTATCATCATTATCTACCTAAATAAATTCAATTTAAGTCAATAAAATAAAAATGTGTTCCTTTCATTAAACCACTTCAGCACATTTTAGTAAATAAAAGTATAACTTTTGAATTATTTTAATAATTCCATGTTTTTTGTCAAAAGAACATTTTTTTGGACACAGATTTTAAAATTCATTTGTTAAGTCCTTTAGTATAATTTAGATATAGCAATTCATAATTAATCGGATTTTTAAATTATTTCAGTAATTTTATGTTTTTTTTCAAACGAAAGTTTTCTTGATTACATATTTTAAAGATGGTTTGTTAAGAATTTTAGAGTAATTTAAACGCAGTTATTTTATTTGTGATGAATGATTTCTAAATAATTTGTGTAATGTAATTGTGGAAAATATTTTCAATGTTTAATAAATATGTATTAAATTACGTTTTATTCTACATCATGACATATTTATGCTGATGTTAATAAAATTGGACATATAGGAAAAGACAATAATTATTTTCTTGTAATCCTTATTAATGTTTTCAATTATGAAAGTTTTATATCAAAAATTAACAACTATTCTCTGTTTTCTATGTGCTTCCTTTAAAACGACGTAAGTATCGTAAATGTTATGTAAAAACATGGTGGTGGTTCCATTTCCACTTGGTAAGATATATTTAGGCCAGTTCAGGGACATATGATTGTTAAACCTCGAAAATTCTCGATTTTATAAAAAAAAAACAATATATTATTCCCTTGTCTTTTCTGAACAATTTAAAGTATCCGCGTTAAACAATTCCCATAATTACGAAAGTTATGAAGAAAAATGCATCAGCTCTTCAACGTAAACATTGAATATGACTATATCTTTAAAGCTCTATATCTCAAAATGTGTTTTTTTTATTGCGCGCACGATATCTCAAGAACTATTGAATATATTTACATAACACTTTTACCGAATATGTGTTTTGCTATGTTCTGCAAATTGAATCACATTTTTGTACATATTTCTCCAAAGAAATTTTTGGGAAGGGTTAGAAATGTTGAAATTTTAACTATTTTTAACATTTTTATTTTAAATCGGTGCACAAAATAGAAATTAAATTTAAATGCTAATAAATTGTGGTTCAGTTTCTTAAACAGACTGTTTGGATCACTTAGATATCCAAAATATTGTGTTTAGATAAATATTTTATCCGTAATCATGCGCGCAAGGTGACTATCTCATTTTTTCTCCATAAAATTATACCCATATTTATTACTCTCTCAAATAAATATTACGAATATAAAGTAATACGAATATAAAGGTTTGAAAAGGTTTTGTGTGTACTATAAGAGAAAGAACAGAAGATTTCTCTAGAAAAAAAATGAGTTTGTGCATTTCATTGTTTCAGAGATGCAATGCATCGAATTTGATAGTTTCCCACCGTTTCCTTCGAGGTTTAAGAGTCGTATGTCTCCTTAATGGATTAAAGGTTCATGATGAAGAGGAATTGCGGAATTTCCTGTTGAATAAAGAAACCTAGAAGAATCTTGGTAGCCTATGAGATAAAAGTAGAACTTGGTTCCTAAATATTTGAATAGGATGTCTTCATGGCGGAATATAGCAGGAAAATACCAGAAAATGTATTTCACTTACAGGAAAGCCTCCAACATCCAGCCCTGCTACCACGAACAATTTTCTGCTAAACGCAAATCGACATTATCATGCTACGATGGTTCGGACAAGAAAGAGATTCGAATCTCCTTTAAATGTTTTTTTCTCTGTATGCGGCATAAAGATAATATTCCACTAAGCTAGAGGCCCCCTCCTCCTCACAGAATTAATAGGCTCACTTACAACCCACTATCACAGACATTACCGTCCAACTGTATCACCACCCGTGTTATAGAACATATATATAGATGACAAGAATAAATATTTCCCTGGGACAGTAAGTAACCCCAGGCTTATTCTTCCAATGAAGAAGGATACATTATCCTAGCATTCCACAATTACCCCAATTGAAATTGGATATTTAAAAATTTCGTCCTCAAATAATGTAGAATTCCGCCAAATTTCTTACAACCTTTCTCTTGGCGACTTGGCTGTTCATAATTGGCGACATTTGCGCCCGGCTAACGGAAAATCGCTTCGATCGCTCTTGGCGACTTACATTCTAATTGGCGACATTTGCGCACGCTAACGGAAAATCGCTTCGGCTCTGCCCGACTTGCTGTTCACAATTGCGACTTTGCGCCCGACATGGATCGCGTTTTGCCGGTTCATGACATTTGCGCTCCGGCTAACGGAAAAGTACCGAAGGATTAATTATCCTAGCATTCAAATTACTCCCAGTTGATTGATACTTTAAAATTTCTGTCCTCCCAATAATGTAAATTCCGCCAAATTTCTTACAACCAATCTCTTGGCGACTTAGCTCGCGTTTGGTTCAAATTAGCGACATTTGTTCCCGGTCTAACGAATCGCTTCGCTTGCGACATGGCTCAGTGTTTGTCTCACAATTGTAGACTTGCGCCTGAGCTAACGGATCAACGTCTTTGCGACTTGGCTGTTCACAATTGGCAACATTTTCACCCGACTTGGCTTCGCTTTGGTTCACTTGGCACATTTGCGCCAAATCAGTCATTGAGCACTTGGCTCGCGTTTGGTTCACAATTGGAACATTTGCGCCCGGCTACAGGAAAATCGCTTACTCTTGGCGACATGGCTGCGTTTGGTTCACAATTGGCGACATTGCGCCTCGGCTAACGGAAAATCGCTTCTTGGCGACTGGCTGTTCCACATGGAACATTTTCACCTGACTTGGCTCGGGCAGTTTGGTTCCATCCTGCGGTCGATCATTTGCGCCAAATCGCTTGGCCCGGCGACTTGGCTCGCGTTTGGTTCACAATTGGCGACATTTGTGCCCGGATAACGGAAAAGTACCGAAGGATACATTATCCTAGCATTCCAGAATTACCCCAGTTGAAATTGGATATTTCAAAATTTCGTCCTCTCGCGTGCACGCTCTTTTTCTTTCCTATCCCCTTAGGTATCGTCATGATTCTGATGTAGTCTGATTTCTATTATGAAATATTATTAAATAAAAGTATTCTATAAAATGGATAACAGTTATAATTAACAAAATTTAACAAAAATATTAACTATAAATTAATTAGTCAAAAAATAATTAAAAACTCTTTGAGGGGAATTTATTTTACTCACTCTCTATATATAGTTTCTTTTGGATTTTTATTTAGGATTTTTTGCCTCTTGATTTTTCAAAATGTTTCTCGTTTCGCGGTTGGACAGAATTCAGGCCACAAGGGGCATACTTTTGATTTATAATCTTACCCTTGACAGAAAATTTTGTCCATTTTAGAACTCCTGGGGCGAGTGGTCTTCGAAAAAGTTCGTCATTCGAATTCTTATCAATTCCTTCCATTTTGAATAATCTCTTTTACATTCTAAATTCTATTTTATTTGTTTTAAATATTAATTGTTGTAATTTTTTGTTGATGCAATCAATTGATGCTGTTGCATTGAGCACGCAAAAAGGTGTATTGTTATCGTTTTTTGTTTAAATCTTCTGTTTCTTATTTATACTTTTTTTACCTTGTAATTTATATTTCTATAAAATGGATGATACTCTAAGTGATGACACCTTTATTGTTTGTAGATACACACACGGTGTTTGAGTGTGTGAAATAAAACATGAAAAAATAAATTGACAAATTTTAAGTAAAAAGAAAACATTTTAAAAATGAAATAGGACATAACTAATAAGAATATTTATTGGCGCAGTAGTAAAATTATATCTGGATTTAAATGTTTAAAATTGGATAACAAATATGCAAGCAATTATAGTCTAACATATTTCATCTTTGGGCTTTAATATATATTATTTTTAATACAGTTCTAATAATGAAATTCAGACTTATTTAGTTTATTTTCTGGTCTTATAAATGCTTTATCTCCTTTTATTCCACAGATATTTAAATTACCGTCAATAAAATATGATATTTATTAGACTCTCTTGATAAATAAATTATTTAAAATATTCGAAATTTTCACAACGGTCTTCTTTGTAGCCACTTATGTACATTTTAAGATGGCAACACTTTGTATATAGATACTTTGTTAATAGGAATTCCATACTAGCGAGAGAGATTAATCACGAGAACTCTTTCACACTTTAGTCGATGGAACGAGCTGGGAAAACAAAAGAAATTCCCACAATAACTTAGATCAGTTTTTGCTACAGACTATTGGGAATTATATTTTTACTCTGCGATTGCTGCTTTGTATCATTTCTCCGAGTATAAAATTCCGCAATAACTACTTAAATGCAGGAATATTTACTCTCAGTTTTCAATTATTTCCAGTTTCTAATTTATTGTATCCCCATGACTAAGAAAGGAAGCAAGTAAATTTTTATTTATATAGTTGTCTCAGGTGGAAAATTTTTATTTCTATAATTGAATGAATGGTATGAAAATTGTTCCCAATTTATCGAATTCTGTCAGGGACATTTCTTTCCATTTAGTATGGAATTCTCCAATTTAGTTGCGTTGTATATTTTAGCAATTAAATAATTTTGAAACGTCTTCAAAATTGCCTGCTACCAATCGTTAATCTTCAACTGATTTGATTTAATAAAACCTGTAAAATATATGACATAGATCGCGTAGAAATACTATAAGACAATTGAATTTACTTAAAAAATTTGAAATTTCTATTGTAGGCAGCAATTGATATTTCAACTTGTCCACAACATCCGTAGCATTTCTCAAAAAGATTTAAAATTGCGAAAAATAAATTATTTCAAGTTTGTACATGTCACATGTTGTCATACATATATATTAAAATACATGTCATATATATTAGGCATATTACTAGAAAACTGTAAAAAATATTATATAGTAAAATAGGAATTTTTTGGTAATAAAATTACAGAAAACTGCAATGGTATATAAAGACGTTTTATTGTTAGAAAGATTAGATTGTTTTTTCACATCCCACTTAAATGTAAATTTTATATAAATAAAAATATATACATTAAAGAAATACACTACTGGTAAATTAAATGTGCTCATACATGAATACACACACGCATGAACTTAACATTTTTAACTCACAGCTAACGCAAGCCACTAACATTCTTTCATCATTTAATATATCCCGAAAAGAAGTTAAATCTTCTTTTCACAATTAAATTTTCAAATGTCTCTGGTAACATCCTAGCATGAGCGAGCATGTCTATTTCTAATACAGAAGGAATATTCATTTGTGAAAATTAAATCTATTTTCATGTAACGTGTTTTATTTTTGTTCCTACGAGCTTCTCAGTGGAATAGGCTGTTTAAAGACAAACCGGAATCATACAGCAACCCAGGATCTGAAACACTCTCATCTGATATCATACTTTCTGGTGAGGGAGATCTCCAAAGACTAAAATTGCATGTTATGCGCATTTAATCTCCCTATTAGTTTCAAATATGCCTCTGTTTTAACAGTCCAAGAGCAGACAATAAGTTCTTCAATGCAGAAAATCAATCCTATCTTGGCAGAAAAGCAATCCTTTCTTGGTAACTATCAATCTGCAATTAAGAATCATGTTGTACATAATATGACGTAAATTAGTTACAACATTCTATATATGACTAAAGAGACATGCAAGCAGCCTACTATTATTTCTGGTGGTGGTTGTCGAACGATGGTTTATTGATTTGGTGTGCAGTCCAGAAGAGATTAGCAAAAGAAGCTGCAGAGTCTGATAGAGACCCACTATCTGTTAAGGCCCCGATTTCCTTCCTGAAATCAATCTTCAAGAAAAAAATGATGGAGGATTGACAGACAGACTGGGAAGATGAAGATAAGGGGAGGTCCACATTTAACATCCTGCCAAGAGTATCGACTCAACCATGATACTGGCAAAGGGAAGAAATACTGTTCTTTACAGGACACGGCCCATTTCCCTCGTGGAAAAAGTTTAACCTTGCCTCGACAGCAAATTACTCACGTAGAAACACAAACGGCACTCCTGCGACAGACTGCATTCTGATTGCATCCTTCCACATGACTAAACCTGCACAACAAAATGAGCTAATCTGATTCCGCAAAATCGCTTCCAACAAAGGCTCTCGACTTAAAATGCAACGATCTCTACACCATCTTAATGATTTTCAAGAGCTTTTTCGAATAAATCCATGATCATCTTTCAGTTCAAGCCTTTTACATTACCTAGAAGACGACATGGAGAATTTTTTGCGCCCTCTTCGTCGAAGTGACAGCGCACCTGAACTATTCTCCGATTCCACACATAAGAACTTCCTTTATAGAGAAAAGAACAATCAACAGATCAGACACACGTGTGCTTTAACACTCTCATTTTAGTTTGTTTTTCTGGACTTCTTCATTTGATTTGTTTTTTCTCTCTTGTTTGTTGATATTGTACACTTCATACTCATATTTCTTTCCTTTTTACAGTTTTTGTTGCATATGGTTCTATATGATACTCCCCTTTGTTTCTTGTATATTACCCCAGATTTTTAGATTTGTATTTTTTGTAACCTTTTCCATCTCTCTGCCTTCGTCTTTATTCGCTAGACAGTTAAAGAGCGTCTTCCGATATCTCTTCCACTTCCTGTCCACCACACTGTTTAAAAAACCAAAATGCTGTAGTCGTAGGGGTATGAAGTGATGTTCTGTTCTGTGCAAACCAGCAGCCATTTAACATTTCGTGAAGGCGTCGATTGCAACCTGGTACAATAAAAAGTTTCTAAAAGTAATGACTTAAACTGTCGTATTAAAGTAGAAAACTCCTCAATTTTCTATTTTGATTAATGAAATTGAATGTCGACACAAGAAGCATGTCTACAGATTTTCATTATTATTAATCTACCTTGAGCAAACCTACCTGATTGGCTCTACATATGCCGATTTGGTGATCATCTATTACAATTTAATAGCATTTGGTGTTGTTATTAGAATTTGCATTGGGACAGGAGAACCGATCTTTTAGCCTCCCAAACATATAGCTTGCTTAATAGATCCGATTACTTAGCCACCCTTAAATATCACGCTATTTGATATTTTTCTGAGGATTTTCTTTCTTTAAAAATGTAAATGAAACTTTTTAACTAATTATGTAAAGTTCTTTCGTACAAGTCATATCACTTTATTCAGGTTGGCTTGTACATAATTGCTTTAATTTATGTGCAGTCCACCAATTCCAGATATTTTAAAATTCGTACCTAAACATCATTTTTCCCTGTTGAAATATCTTAATACACTATCAACACGAAAAATGACGTTTGGTTCTGAAATATGCAACTGTACCTTTAATTTGCACTCAACTTTTAAAACTGTAAGTTGACAATTTTGTTTCCAACAATTATTATAAAATCGAATGCAAGAATTATTTCAAAACGGAGAGAAATTGATTTTTCTCATTTTTTGAAACTAAGTTAGTTTCTAATTATTTTGGTCATCCTTCTTTAAAAGACTAAGAGCAGCAATAACCTTAATTCTGTTAATTTTAGTGCTTGGTATTTATAGAAAAATTTCAATGCAACTCATTTTTCTTACATGATGCAACCTAAATTTTTCAAAAACAAAAAAACAGTTTGTAGGTGGAAAGAAGGCCTAACGTTCTAGCACCTCCCGGGACAGCGTGCATTTAGATTTCAACGTTCACGAACTATAACAATTTTTTCCAAAAGTGCAGAAACACTGAGCATTTGCCAGCCCGTTTACTTTTTATGCCAAGCAGTTGTTCGAAAAACGAACAAATAATAGTGAATACATATCATAAATAACTAAAATGAGATAAATTTTAAGATAAGTTTTTTTTATCCGAACTAAAGTCCTAGATGCTCCGAAAAGCAGATGGTCTATGTTTGAGATTTTTTTGTTAACCATTTCTTTCCAACTAACTATTTTCTCCCACCCCTGTCTTATTATTTTGCCATTAACATGTTTTTGTTGCTGAGAATCAGCAGAATATGTTTAAAACACCCGGTAGGTTCTGAAAAACACTTTGACTCTTGTGATACGCGTTTGGATAACACAAGCTACTTCGATGGCAAATTGTTTTTAAACAGTCATTTTAAAACAATTTTAAATTTATAATACTAAAAGAAACTTCTTAATCTACTAAAGATTTCAACACAGATGATGCGGAACAAAAACATTTTACACAATTCATAAAAAATCATATTTATCAGATGTAGCCTTTTTCAATTTTTTTCAACTTAGTTCCATCAAACCTAAATGGAAAGTTATAAGCATTGTTCTATAACCATTACGTGACGTGCGATTGAAAGAATACGGAAATTTATTTCTGAAGTTTCATGCATCCTGTTTAGTTCTTCAAAATTTAATTTTTTAATAATATCAATAGTATTTTCAAGACATTCAGCAATCTGATAGTAAGATCGACTGCAGACGTTACTTATTTTTCTTATATATTGTCATTCTTCATTTTTTCTTCGCTTAATCTGCATAACTTTTACTAACTTTAAGAACATTTTAAAATATACTAAAACACTTTTAAAAATTTATAAATATGTTCATTATTTTATTTAAGATAGTGTTATAAAAACGTGATTCATTTGCTTTTTATTCAAAGTATTATTAACAAGGAAATAAGAGAAAAAAAGAAATTAGTCACAGGAACTTTTTGTCTCTCAATTGCCAAAAATGATCTTTGAGAATATGATTGGAATCTCTAATGATGAAGTTGCTTTTAGTGTTACAAATACACCACACCGGGTCCATCTAAACCATCACAGGGAAAATTATGTCTGCATGCTATGTTCTTTTTGAAAATACCAAAATGTTTTAAAGAATTCGTCTTTTCTCCAATACAGTTGCGTTTCGAAATTAGAGTTAATATATGCATAAATGTCCACTTGGTTAAATAGAAAATTCCTAAAAGCAAAATTTTTATGCTATATTTTCATATTAAATCTGCTTATTAAAGTGTCTCAAAAATCAGATTGAAATATGACTGACAATTTATATTTTAGCGAGTGAAATAACTACTTAATTCTGAAAGGAATTTGTAACAGGTTTCAATTTCCATCTAAAAATATTATTAATGAAAAGTGAAATAGGAAGTAAATGAAATTGTTATCCATTTTCTCTAAAGACTTCGGTTGATGGGTACTTGAATAAACCGCTAGGATGAAGTTATTACATTTTTCATATTTTGTATTTCTGCAGACTTCATTTACCATCTATCTAAAACAACTTCATATTGGCACTTAATAAAAACCACAGCACTCCAGAAGTTAAGACTCTTTACTTTTTCTTCATTAAATCCTTTCCACTTTACCTTCATGCCTAGTTCTTCTTCTACAACCAATCATCGACAGACAAGTCCAGGACACTCTTTATATTCCTTCCATGGAAACCTCATACTTCCCATTTCTTCCGTATCTGACCGAGGTCTGATTACCTTAAGTGGTTTCTGGTGTTGGCAAGCCATCTCAGCTTGTACTCTAAACAAAGGAGTTTGTGTAATGATTGATTTACCTCAGAGCCACCCGATTCTATTAAGAACATCCACAGTGAAGGACAGGAAAGGACGAACTTCGTATCTATAATGATTGATGCCGAGACTGCTAATGTATGAAAGTAGGTTCTTCTTTACCAACTAATTATATTGAATATTTAAACAATAAATATATTATTTAAAATTCTTTATGAAATCAATATTTAATAGAATTTATATTTGACATCAAAATAGGGAATATAAATTTTTCAATATTCTTCATGAGAAACATATATCTTAATATTTTCATAAAAAAATTATGTCTCTTATAGTTAATAAACTACCTTATAGAACAAGTAATAGATATACTAAACAAAAAATTAAAATTAAAAAAGAAAGAAAAATATAGACAAGAAACAGCAGATTTAAACAAAAACGATGACAATACATCTTTAAGCGTACTAACGCAACATCCTCAAGTGATTGCGTCAACTGAAGTTTAAAACGATAATATTTAACACACATAAAAATTAATTTAAAAAGTAAAAAATGTTCAAAACGGAAAAAATGAATGAGGAATCGAATGGCGAACTTTATCGAAGACCACTCACCATAAAGATTCCAAATTAGACAAGATTTTCTGTCAAGGGTAAGATTGATTATAAATCAAAAGTACCCTTTGATCCTGATCCATCCAATAGTCAATTGCAGAAACATTCTGAAATATAAATGCAAAATCCTTAGTGACCAATCAAAGAACTAGAGAGTGTGTGTTAAACTAACATCTCTGTCGAAATTCAGATGCAAACCAGGCGACGCTAAATACACAGCGAGCAACAAAAGAATTAGAAGCTATCTCTAGCTCCCATCTATGAAGAAAAATTCTAAGCTACATAATCAGAATAAATCTTATAGAATCAAAAAGGATACATTTTGATCAAATAGTTATAGACAGCTTCTGACATGGAGACATTATCGTTCTCCGAGGCTACGGTAAGTTTGATTTTTCTCTTTCACTGATATTTTGATGAAGGCATTTTCGAGAGAATACACATTTTAAATCCATCTTGATTATCAGGTATTATTGTTTTTTTAAAAAAGTTATTTTTTGTTGCTTACTTTGTCTTAGTTCTTTCTTTCATTGGAAATTTTGCGACTATGTGAAGTTTTAAACGTAAAGTTAAGTTTACAGAAAGAATTTCCCAAATAATTTGAATCCAGTACAGATATAGGCTATAACGATGAAAAGTGACAGGATGTGAATCTATCGGGGTATTTCTTGTTTTTTTTATCCTTTGAAAAAACTTTGACTTCCCTTATTTTTCATAGTGTTTAAATTTGTTTTAATTTATAATTTAATTTTATTTGATAGTAATGTAACTGAACGAAGCATGGA
>BGPR01044725.1:0-12533 GCA_013235015.1 Araneus ventricosus | reverse complement strand
TTGGCATGGAAGAACAATACAGCTAAATTACACGAAAGCATCATCAACCAGCTCATTCATCTGAGCAACCAACCAGCAGTAATCGATCGTCTCCCTTTTCACATACCTACTGTTCAGCAACGGATTCCGAGACTACCAGTTTTGGACAATTTTACACCGGAAAGGGATGTCAGGCAATAACTCATACGAGCGCATTTCCGGAGTTCTTTGTTAGATCACGCTCAGTAAAATGTAAACATCACCCTCCCATTCTTCACTTCCCCCTATTTTAATGAAAATAACTCCGCCTGGCTCATGCGCAAAAGCGCGGAGGGTTTCCATATCCGTTGCTAAACAATAATTCCAGTTTTATTACCAAAACAACTCGTTGATTTAGGTTTGATTTTATATAACTTAGCTCGTACTTTCGGGCTTAATTTTCATTATTTTTTAGTAAATAAATTAATAATCCGTCAACAATTTTTGGCATACTCATGTAGCAAAATGTGGGCAAATTTGAAAATTATTAGAAATCAAATCCTCAACAAAAGATTTAAACTCAAATTTAGCAGCTATTTAAAAATCTTCATTGCCTTTCCACAAACGCACTAAAATATTATGTTAGTGTATTTATTTTAAAATGCATTTTCTTAAGACACTAAATGTTATGGTAATTTTTTTAAGTATTTAAGGATACCAGTCGACATCATAGTCCATCGTTCTGTTTTATAAATAAAATTTCAATAAAGGTTGTATGTGCATTACGACAGAAATTAAATAATAATTGACATGTTAACAATTGACAATTAAAATACTCCGAAATTTATATTAATTCTTTTAGTTCTTTAGAAGTGATATGATTCAAAATAAACATAATGAAGAAAATAACTGAAAACATTTCGATAAAGTTCTTTAAAACAGAAGTATTTGTGATTTGTTGAGGGAGCCTTATAATAAATTAATAATATGACTTGCAATTAATAAAATTATCATAAATGGCAATAGTACTACTAGGCTATTCCATGGAATGTAATTCATTTCATATAACTTTACATTAATTTGTATAAGTAGCTATGGGAATGTTCAGTGGATTCATGGAAGGTATCGCTTCACTTAATTAAAGCAGTATTAATATATATGAATTTTGAATTAGAAATTCTTGCGCTCCTTGAAAAAAATAATGAAACTCTCATATTCTGCAAAACAATAATATGAGTGTCATTTTGAAAGTACGTTTACCTATGGCTGTAAATAGAAGGTAAGTGTAGTTGTACGTAAATATTTATTGGAACAAATATTGCATTCATTAAGTTACTTTTCAACATGTTCACCACTGGAAATTAGATATTTGTCACAACGAGTAATCAACTTTTACAATCTTATGTTGAATTAGTTTGCCGACTGGAATGGAGCCAGATCTGACAGCTATTTTAATTTCTTTATTATTTAAAAAATGGTGGTCAAATAGCAATTATTTGGGATTTAAGAAAGGATGAAAGTCGCAGGGAGAAAGATCAGAGCTATAGGGTGGGGAGTTAAGCACCTACCATTGGAATTCTTTAAAAAGATGGGCTGTGTGATCAGCCGTATGTGGACAAGCGGATAGTAGCGTGGATCATCAAAACACTGGCACTCAATTTCTCGTACTCACAAGCGCCAAGCATAATTTAAAAAATATGGCTTTTTCGTACTCATTAAGGTATCAAACGTGTGGATTCATCAAAATCTGGATGTTGTATTTTTTACCATTTCAATCAGTAGCGAATCTAGGATTCGGGTCTGGGGGGGGCTGAGGTCATAAAAATTTTGTATTGTCGTGATGAAGGTAAAATCTGAAGGCTAAAGTAAACCAAAACTCTTTAACTTTACAGACTTTACTCACCTGACAATAAGAATCATAAAAAACAATACAATACTTTCGATAATTTAATAAAAATTACAATGAAATAACTAGCCAAAAAATGTCTTCGACCATGCCAAAGCTACAAGTACAAGTGGAATGACTACAAAAGTAGGAAAATTTTCGAGCCAGTCAAGCCAGAAAGTAATGTTGAAACGATTTTATTATTTTTTAAAAGAGATAAATTAAGAAAAAACAGGTTGTAATAATGTTAAATAAAATCAAGAATTCTGGCTTGGCTCTGGGGGGGGGCTGTAGCCCGACAGCCCCCCCTCCTGGATTCGCCACTGATTTCAATACTTTCTACAATTCGTATACAAAAAAGTAAGAGTTAAATCTGCTTATTTAATCGACAAACTGTTTTAAATAAGATTCCAGATGATATTTAATATATATAATATTAAACATTTTTATCATGAGACAATCTCCACATAATATTTTTGAAATTATTCTGGAACAATTTAATCTCACATTTATTATACTCCATCCTAAAATGATTAAACATTTTATTTAGTACCATTTTGTAAAATAAGAAAGTGCAAATGACAACTATAAAGAAAAAAAACAGAGAAACCCAAAAAAATCCATTGTTTCATCTGCTAAACTATGATACAAAATGCAAGCATAGAACGTGACAGACATAGAAAAATATTAGACCTTAAATAGCAATTTTAGATAATAAAAAAGGAGAAAGTATATCATTATCAGGTGACGGGCAAAGAATAATAATTCTTCCGCTGAATAAATCTCCGAAAAATTCTTCTTGTCTACATAGGGAAAAAATCAGAGCTTGATTTCTTGTTCCTGATTCTTTCTTCCGTACAGACTGGATGTTTTCCAAGCTTCTGTGAGAGAAATGCATGGCAAAAAAATGGCTGTACGTTTTCTTCGCAACTACCATTTATTACGCGGCTATTAGAGAAATATTCTTCGCTTTTATCTCGGTTTTCTCCCTTTTTTTCCTTTCCCGAAACTCGTATCACGTAAAACAATAAATCTTTTTGTTGAAATAGATTGCTTCTCTCCGAAGACCCCTTAGTGAAAGTTTTCCTTCAGCCATGGAAATTAATCTCTCACTCACACACATAAAACTGCTTGCTTTCGAATTATTTATATAGGCTTTTGTAATTAGATAGGATGCATGCAAATTTATTATTCTCAGAGCAGGTTACGCAAAGCACTCTAATGATGAGAATTTAATGGTTTGCTTCTATAAGAATTCCAAAAAAATTTTTAGTCTGTTTTAGGTAAGGTTTTATTGATTTATTTTTCCCTGAGTTGAAATATGAGAAATCTGTAAAATTTAACAGTATTACGGTTAGCATAAGTACAGTTAAGAACAGTTATAAATTGACTAAATTTTAATGAAAATATTATTTAAAAATTGATTAAATTAATTAATCAAACATTAATAAAAATTCTTAGTATTATATATAAAGGCGCATATGCAGCTATTTCTAATATAATACAGATGCAAATACTAGATATACTAAACAAAAATTAAAAAAGAAAGAAAAGTATAGAAACAGCAGATTTAAACATAAACGATGACAATACATCTTTAAGCGTACTGACGCGACAGCCTCAAGTGATTGCATCAACAGAAGTTTAAAACGATTAATATTTAAAACACATAAAAATTTATTTAGAAAGTAAAAAATGTTCAAAAAGGAAGAAATGAATGAGAAATCGAATGGCGAACTTTATCGAAGACCACTCGCCATAAAGATTCCAAATTAGACAAGATTTTCTTGTTTCAAGTCAAGATTTCTTAGAGATACTTTTCTATACTTTTCTTTCTTTTTTAATTTTAATTTTTTTAGTATATCTATTATTTACAGTTCAGAACGATTGATTAGATTTGTAGAACTCCTGAAACATGCGCAATGTTAAATGTTGCTCTCCTAGCAGCGGTAAATGGACCACGCAGATCTTCATTCATCATTGAAAATATATCTTGAATTAAAAATAGCACTGAAATAACAAATTTGTATCTATCCCCCATCATAAGAACGCGGGAAATGCGTCAAAAATACTCTTTATTTTTGAACAGTACGTAAAAGAAACTAGCATTTGAATAAGAAAGTCATTTCCCTGTAGTCCAACTACCCGTAAGCTAGTGCATTTGCTGGGAGAAGAAGATTTTGCGTGGTTGAGAGACTACCGTATCAGTAGCGTACTCAGGTAACATGGAAATTAGTGACCCAGATAGCAATTTTAGTTTGCAGCAAGCTTACCACAAATTTGTCATGACAAGAGTGCAAACTTGCAGCAAGTTAACGAAAGCTTCGAAGTCACCGTGAAACAAACTTGCAGCAAGCTTGCCGTGCAAACTCATTGCAAATTATAGCAAAAACAGAGTATGAACACAACCCGGGCTAGAACTCGCGACCTACCGTTTAGTAGCCAAACGTCGATACCACTCGGCCAGCTGAACTACGAGCCGAGAAGACAGATTTCGCTAATACATCGTTCGATTCGATTCGTATACGATTTATTTTAAACTTTTTTCTTGATTTCATTAATTTTTTGAGTTTAGAATATGATTTGAAGTCAAAGAGAGAGCGATTTCCGCTAATAACTACGTTTTGCTAGTAGAATAAATTATGAAATTAGAGTTCAAAAGTAATTACTTTAAAATGGGACAAAATGCCTAGTTATTATTTTACAACAAACACTGACTGTTTTTCAGATTTAATTTTGTTTATAAACGTTAAAATTTCAACATTAAGAAAAAGGCGATATAGTTTTCTTTAAAGTGCGGGTGATATATTTAGTAAAAAGATGGAAAATGTTTCAAATTTTTTTTAAAGTTTTTTTTGACAAATTATCATAGATTTATTGAATTAATAAAAAGAAGGGCGGTCTAGGAGATGCTATTAAAAATCGGATGTTTTTTAAAACAGAGACAAAGATAATTATCTCTTTATTGTGCTATCTTTGCAGGAAGCTTGATTTGCAAACTTGCCGCAAGTTTGATTTGCAAGGGAGGTGGCGCTATTTGTCACGTAGAACTTGTAGCAAATGCGTTGCAAGCGAGGGTGGCGCTAGTTGTCACAGCGAACTTGCTACAAATTCGTTTCAAGTTTGACGCGTCAAATTTTGCCATGACAAGGGAATATCAAGTCAAAATCAAACTTGCTGCAAACTTACGTGCTATCTGGGGAGCACACTTACCTATTGAAACTAGGATTAGTATTCATTTATGCTTCTGGCAATGTATGAAAACTGGCATTACCTAGATATATCATATACCTTGGCATTTTATAGAATGCCGAAAAATGGTCCGCAATATATGAAACTACAGTCGATGCTCGTTATAGGGACCACACATTATAAAGACCTTTCCATTATAACGACCAGTGATAAAATCCCCAACTGTGTTTCCCTATGCACTCTATGTTATTTTATTTCCGGTATAACGACTGTCCAGTATCGTCTAATCCCAATACAACGTCCGAATTCAGCGGACACTCTTTGCGGTATTTTGCCAACATTCCTTTATTTTCTACTTTAAAATCTATTTTAGAAATCTATTTTTAATTGATAAAATTTTATTTTTAATACCAATGATAAAAAATAATTTGAGTATTTAGTTGGAATCTCTTTAAAAATAGCCTATTTTTACGGAACTTCTGAGCGTGCATATGTACATTTTTTAATTATATCCACTATAGCGGCCACTCCTCATAAAGACCTTCTGCTGTGGGACGCAGAGGGTTGTTATAACGAGCGTCGACTGTATTAAGATTTCACGTATTCCCTAGGCATTCTATAGAATGCCAAATGACAAAAGGGCAAAGTATGAAATACATCGCCGATTCGATTTTATAAGAAATAAAATTAAGTGCAATTCAAAATAAAATTATTTCTTTCTTAACGCAAGAAGAATTTTCATATTTCATTTGTTTTTCTTTAATAAGAAAAGTATAAATTTTGTTTTGTACAACTTTCATTTTTCTTTACGCATTTTGAATAAAAGATATTTAATGGCACTCTTTCATTATTTTTAAAAATTACATTTGAATTTTTGAGGCACGCACTTCTTTTCAAATAATAGCCTTATCGTGAACTTTTTTCATACTTTGCCCAAAGAGCATTTTCATTCTACAGAATGCCTAGATATAATGTACCAATTCCTAGGAAAAGTATCTACTAATTTTCATATTTAGTACTTCGCCTTAAAACGCCGGACATTCTATAAAATGTCCGGGTATTCTGTAGAATGTTCGTGTTTCATACACTGCCGGTAACAGATGTATAGTATATCTAATCGATACGCATCTATTAGCTATTTCTAAAGCGTTCTAGCAAATGATTTTTTTCACAGACTACTCTTTTACATTTTCATTCCCGGCGTTCTATAAAATGCCCAGGTACTCTACAAAATTCCGGCGTTTCGTACATTGCCAAGCATTTTAAAAATTTCATTTCTAATGTTCGTGCCTAGCATTTCTTAACAAAAAACAATTCTTTTCTGAAGTGACAGCATGTTTTCGAGCCATTTAAATTTTTCTATTCAGTAGTAATAAGCAGCCATATATTTCTAATCAGTAGTTTATTACTGTTCACTTGATAAAGGACTTTTAAAAAGACGTCAGTTACATATTTATCATTTCATTAAAAGTTCAATGCACGTTGCTTTTAAATGCAATTTCCATGTCACAAGAAAAAGATAATTACTCTTTTCATCCATGCATTGTTTGATACTATAGTACACTTAAAAAATTGCTTTCAAAAGAAAAAAAATGAAATACGAATTAAGAATAGACGACATGATGTTATTTTAGAAAGCATAATAATAAAGAAATTACATTGTGGAATGTAATTCCTTAGCTCGAAATAATTTATTCTCTCGCTAAAACGATAAAACGCAGCAGGCATTCACGGCCATACCGGATGTTTTTATTACAGAATCAAATCACTCATTCTAGACAAAACAGCTCTCTTTTTCCGGGTTAATAATTACCGGATTTCTGAGAAATACTTTGCTTTCAATTTTACTCCACTGAGCACGCTGTTTCAACCAACTGAAAAGCTTTTCTAAACGATTCTTTCGAATAAAACGGTCCAAAATATGCAGACGAGATTTTCACTCACGATTCTATCTTTCCCGCCCTTTTTTTCCCTCGCCCTTTCTTCCTTTTATTCTTCTTCGGTGGTTTCTTCTTCTTTTTTTATGTTTCATTCCGACGCGCTATTTATACCCGTCCGTAATTTTCAAGAAAGCATTAAGGTTCTACCTTTTTGATAACTGATGAAAAGTAGCCGCTTCTCTAAGATGTACCTTATCTAAGGAAAATGGTTGTTTGCTCTTCTCCTCTTTATAGTAACCATGACAACGCAGAAAGACTTTCTTATTGATTTCAAAGAGACCAGAACTTCACGACGAAGAACGAAAGAGGAGAATAATAACAAATAAAATGCACAGGAGAGAAGTACAAGAAAAAGAAGAATACAAAAAAAAATACATTCTTCCATTTCAAAACATTAGAATTTTCTGGTCCCAAGAATTCAGTTGAGTGAAAAGTATTCCCCGCGTGTTGTTCCGATTCTTTTTTACGTATTCTCTCCTTTTTTTTATTATTTTTTTTTGAAGAAAGAAATCGTTGGGTCTCTTTTGGATTCATTTTTATAGCTCCCCCTCTCCATCTTGTTCTGTGTATTCTTGTTCTTGTTTAAATTCACTTCAAAGTTACAGGAGCGAACTGAGATTTATGCGGGTCTTGCTAGTTGAAAGAGGCGGGGGGGAGCACGGTTGGGAGTGATTTTCCGAAGTTAAGAACGAATTTGTGATTAGTTTTTATGGTTTTAAATCTCGAATTGAAAAGAATTTAATCTCATCTGTGGAGTAATGTGAGCACAATGGAGGAAGATATTTTTAGATGCATTCACCAGAGTTTAAAACAAGTGGAAATTTTTCTTCCGTAATTTTCTTTCAGATTCGACAGATCTGATTTCGGTTCAGCATGTGTTTGTTCAATAATTTGACTACAATGCGAGAATTTAAACGTTTTTGGAAGTTTATTATCAAAAACGGGTTTGGGGTTCTGTATTTTAGATTAATGCACGAAAGAATAGTTATTTTTTTTGTTGGAACTTCACTGAAAAACACATAAATATGAAATTAAAAGGGTATTTAACAATCGATATAAAAAAAATTGAGAATACTTGGAGCTAATTTGTCGATACAGTAGATCCCTGAGAATCCGCACTCCAGGAATCCGAAATTTCGGATAATTCGAACATCTTTTTTTTACTTTCTTCTAAAGAGAAAGTATTGTAATCGTCAAAAAATTCGAACTCGAGATTTTGACGAATCTCCACGTTTTAGACATCCCTGCGTCCGAAACACACAATTTTGGAATTATGTATGTTTGTGAACACGATAACTCGAAAACTATTAGAGCTACGGAAATTTGGTATGTGGTCTTTACAAATAAGTTGTAGGTTTCTATCAACTTTCGAACAAAATCTGTCTACGGGAAGTATGTTTGTCTCTCTGTCCGCGTTCATGCGAACATTATAACTCAAAAATTTGAGTAGCTAGATGGATAAAATTTGGTACACAGTTTTATCGTCATGAATGTAGGTCCGTATAAAATTTTGGGCTAAATCTATCAACGGGCTGACTGTCTGTCGGTCTGTATAATCGCATACTTGTTCACTTTTGAAACGAACTCCATGCGCATGCGTACTGGTGAAAATCTCTAGTAGCAATGCCTGTGCACGCGGAAGGATTACGACACTTTGTCCTTGAGACGGTAAGAGTGGAAAATTGGTTCGCATTTAATCGCTACGCATCTCTTTGAATTTTATTCTTTACGTAAATATTTTAAAATCGCTATAATCTACAATGAAAAACATTCTGATAATCATTGGATTCTGGGTTACAGTAGGTTCGAATTTCTTTATCCACGCGGGGAAGGGGAAACATCACCTTTTTGGGGAAGTATACGAGAAAGTTTAGGGGAGACCACTCCCGCTGGTTTAATTTGCTGAAAACTTTTTATAGAAAAATGAAGGGAAAATAACAATTACGAATCAGAAACAAAGCTAATGTTTATTCCTCACTTAAAAGAAGCATTCGAATTGATCTTTAAGATTGAATACAGCACCTTAATTAGTAGAAACAAACTCATATATATATATATATATATATTACCCTCAACTTGTTTGCCAGTGTACCGTGCGAATCGCTGCTTTCCGTACGCCTTCACAGAGCAGCCTGAGTCAATGCCAATTTTACCGAATTTTTTGGATAATCCGAATTACTGGGTATTCGAACAAAGGTGTCCCCAATTAGTTCTGATTCCCGGAGTTCTACTGCATTATATATAGAAATTTTTAGTGGTTAGTATTTTGCCTATGAATTTCAGATATTTCTGTCAGTTTTTAAATTCCATCTTAATTCGAAATCTTCCATAAAGTCGTGACCATGAAATCCACTGGCTTGAATTTGGCTGTAAATAGCCCTCGTGTTGCTTCAAAACGGGACATTGATATAACCAAAGCTAAGCTCACATTTGTCTCTGCAATTCACGCGTCTATAGACTAATACCAAAGCATCACCACGAAGCTTTCTTCTGCTCAATTCTATTCTATTTCCAATTTGACAATGTTTATCTGAAACTAGCCCAACACATTTTGTTAAAGCAAACAAATTCCAAACATTTCAGGATATATGTTTCTTACACTATAATGCATTATTACTGAGTATAAAGATGACAACTTAAATAGTTTAATAGTTCTAAAAAAATTCAAAAATGGAATTTTCATAACAATCAAAGCATCATCACGAAGCCTTCTTTTGTTCAATTCTATTCTATTTCCAATTTGACAATGTTTATCTGAAACTAGCCCAACACATTTTGTTAAAGCAAACAAATTCAAAACGTTTCAGGATATATTTTTCGTACATTATAATGCATTATTACTGCGTATAAAGATGATAACTTAAATCGTTTCATAGTTCGAAAAAAAATTCAAAATTGGAAATTTTCAACACAATCTGATGTCATTTATCAATAATCTTTTAAAAGAAACATAATAAGGCTCTTATATAAGTAATAAAATTCTGTATATATAACAGTTTCATTTTATTTTTTCGCTTCCTATTCTTTTGCTAGTTTCTTTGCATTCGTCGCATATCCGTCTAACTGATAAAAGTATTGTATAGCAACGGATTCGGAAATCCTCTTCTCTTTTGCGCATGCGCCGGCCGGAGTTATTTTCATCAAAATAGGGGGAAAGTGAATAATGGAAGGGTGATGTTTACATTTTACTGATCATGATCTAACAAAGAACTCCGGAAAAGCGCTCATATGACTCATTGCCTGACACCCCTTTCCGATGTGAAATCGGCCAAAGGTGGTAGTTTGGAATCCGTTGATGAACTATACATTTGACAAATTAATATATAAAGAGAAAGAAAAAGTTATCAGCAAGATTACCATTTTATATATAATTGGCATATTTCAGAATTTTAATTATCTCACTAATGTTTGCGTTATTCAGTAGTCCAGTAGATGTCTACACAAACAAAACAAAAAAATGTGAACAACCTCTGTGGAATTTTCAATATGCTTCCTACGAAAAAAAATTGTTCATGAAATTATTTTATTGTGAAACACTAACTCCAGTTTTGGCTTTAATCAACAATATTTTTTCAACAAATATATTGTTATTCACGTCACAGATATCTTTAGCATTTCAAGTTCGGGATTTCTTTTTCCCTGAAGTTCAATAATTCATGAAATGTTTCCTTTTACTTCTTTTCTTCTTTTTTTACTAATCACAAGACACGGAAGAAAAAGTTTTGGATCGTTTTCCGTGAGTTGACACGCAAGCAATTTATTATTGAAAAGTTCTGTTTTAACTTTGTTCTATGCACACACAAGTCTCCAAATGTCAATAATTTCCACAGCATTATTATTGCTTTATATTTTTATTCTAGAATATTTTCTCTGAAAAATTTTGAAGGTATTTCGAGCAGACAGTAACATTTTGTATCAGCCTATGAAACAAAACGTTTGTTACGTTTACAGCTTTTAAAATCCTTTTATGAAACTTTTTATGTGCTAAAACAACTTGGGTAAGTTTTACCTAGACAAACATGCATATTTTATCCCTTAGGATATGTAAGAACTTTTTGACGCATTCGAATAGTTGCTATTTTTTCATGAAATCACGAATGTTTCTGCTATTCCGCATTATTCACGAAGAAAGAATCTAAATGCATAATACCCATCTCCTATTATCTCTAATATTTTTGTAGGGCCACAGTGTCGTGGTGGTATGGCCTCGAAATTCAGCGGGAAGTTCCATGTTCGAACTCGATTTCACCAAAGACATGCTGTGCATGTGCACCTTCTCATATCCCCTCCCCCTTAGCAGTTGAATAAGCATCATTTTTACAAGCACAGGGGCACGGGGCGGCGTTTGGTGTACTGTTCATTGTCAGATATTGAAACCCTCCGAGCTTCTGCGCATGCTCCAGGTGGAGTTGATTTCACCAAAATAGGGGTGAAATTAAAAAAATGGGAGGCGGAGATGTTTACATTTTAGTTAGCAGTAGGCAATTTAGTTACGGGGGGGGGGGGGTTTTTATTGTTAAGGGTCGCAGTGAAGTATCAAAAATAATTCGCAGAAATACAAAATGATGAGCCAACTAAAACTTTATGAAATATAAGAGGGCGCTTTTGGAGGAAACAGAAATCAAATATCCAAATTCAACCAAATGCGCAAAAAAACTATTTTTACCGTTTCTACTCTCATATTTAGCTTTAGGACTTGGTGCCATAAATGATTTGCTTCTGAAGAAAGAAATTGGCTGGGTATCACACAAAGGGGAGACTTGAGACTGAAGTTAACTAAATTGGAATCTAATATGAAATATCTTAGAAGCAAGCATCTAGCTTAAGGATTTTACTAAATGTAAACAATGGATAATTACTAATAATTAAAATAATATAAAAATCTGTCATAAAAATTATTTCGTACTTGAATTACAGATCCCCTCTGTTGTCTCACAACAATTTATTAGTGATTTCTTCCTGAAACCTACCATTTTAGTTTCTTCAGTGAACAATTCAATTTTTGAATATTAAAAATTATTTATGTTATGTAGAGGACATAAGAATTTTAGAAAGGCTTAGGTGTGGGATGGCACTAAATCAGTTTGGGAAACATTGATGTAGAAACATTTAATTTTCATTTATTGATTTGCTGTGAAGACTATCTAAAAAAAAATACGCCTAATCGGACAAATGTCAGGACCTAACAAAGAGATCCAGAAAAGCGCTCATCTTGCTCAATGCCTGTCACCCCTTTCTGTAGTAAAATCTTTCAAAAGTGGTAGTCTCGAGTTTTTGAAACGAATGGTAAATCGATGTCAAATATGAAGAGTAAGTAGGCTCAAACTTTCTCCAACTGCCCGTGACACGGAAGTTTCGAGGGAGACTGCCGACACTGAGGTATCTTTCTCATGATCTGTCTGCGGTTGAAAATTACAAGGTTAGTCAGTAAATAGCTCTCATATAGCTTCAAAACGGGTCGTTGATGAAAGTAAACTAAACTTAAAAGATTCAGATACAGTTACTCACACTATTAAAAGTCAAAAATCAACTATTAAATTTGAAGGTGAAAAATTGAA
>BGPR01044724.1:0-12533 GCA_013235015.1 Araneus ventricosus | reverse complement strand
CAAATATTTCAATAAAATGTTACCACTTAGAGATAAAAATCTAGGCTGGAGAGATTTTGTCGGTCAGTCGCTTTTATGTTTTCAAGTATTCCAACTCAAGCTATTTTGAGCTTAGAATAATTCGCGAATACTGTCTGTTTTCAGATATGGAAATCCTCCTCGCTTTTGCGCATGCTCCAGTCGGCTTTGATTTCTCGAAAATAGGGGTGATATGATAGATGGAGGAGGAGATGTTTATACTTTCACAAAGCAATACGTAGAAACATTACACAAGTTTCGAATTAAAACCAAATTGTATGATTCAAAAATAAAATGAATATCAACATAGAAAAAGAATAGTTGAAAGAAACACGCGCCAAACCAAGAACTCCTGAAAAGTGATCTTCTTGCTCACTACATATCATCCCCTGCGACGTAAATTTGCTCCAAAGTGTAATAGGCGCGAGTTTTTGAAACGAACAGCACTAAAGTGTTTGGATTTATTTGAAATTCCTTGTAATTTTTCAGGTGTCCAATCGAAAACCAATCACCGTTTCATGTATTTAGTATTCATTATGTCGTATAAGTGTACGTAGTTTGTCAAAATAAGAACAAAAGCAAACTTTACGAATTTATTGTAGTAAACACAGAAAAGTAAACATTCAACGTACAGGTTTTATTAAATACGGTAAGTAATAAGCCTTTGTAAAATACCATTAAAACTATTTGCTTCTTTTAAAGTTTAACATGAAACAGCCACTATGGAGAAGTTTTATAAAAAGTTCATTTTTTTTTTTTTGGCATAGGATTGAAAATTGTTTGAGAACAATATTTGAATGTTATATGTCCTTTTTCCAATTGCAATAAAGTTTTTATAATTAATAAATAAAACCATAACTAAAAATAAGGTGTTAATTTCAGTATGCAGCATCTATTTTTCATATTATTAATTTATTGATTTATTTAATCCTTCATAAAAGGGAGTCGATTCCAAAAAATTTTTAAAAATGCGAAATTTAAATTTCAAAATTCTAATTTCCAAAAGTGGGTAGTTTTCGAACATTTTTTGACAAATTCTTATCCTTCGCTCCATAATTCGAGAAACAATAGTTTAAACCAATATTCGTGATTCATATTTAAATTTAAACATTTAATTATTAAAATTTATTTCTGTAGAGAAATCTTTTGACATTTATAAGCTGTTTGAAATTATTTAGTACTTGCTGCTAAATACAGGCATCCACTCCTTTTGATTAGAGAAAGCAATATTACAACTGTAAGTGCTGATTTAAGTAAGTAATGGCAATACTTTTCGAATTTTCAGAATCGTAAAATTTAGATAAAGTTAAATATCATATTCCATTTTTTAATTTGTTGTAACAAATTTTCTATACTTTATCAGATAAGCAAGAAATATATTACATCATCCACAGAAAAAAATTTGACCACCTAAATGATTTAAAATAATTTTATATCACATCAAAATTAGTCCACATTTAAAAAAAATATATACAGCAATTGTTGAGGTAAAACAGACTTAAAAGTAGGCTTGCTATACACATTTAAAATAAATTCATGCCTGGTAGAAATATATGACATATTTTTTTCTTAAATTTTAAACATGAGATATAAATTTCTCAAAATGAATAATTCCAAAATAACTGTGTTCTATTTCTTTTTCAAGTATACTAAAACTCAAACAAATGTAGTTTAAAAGGTGCAATCTGAACATTGTTGATATGACTTATATTACTAAATGGAGAACTAAGCTTCCATTTTATTTTTGCATAATTTGACTCTTATTGGAAATCTTGAGAAATAGTAATGACATCACTTCATGCCCAAAAAATGATATTTTATTGGTATTTTTTTACTTAGTAAAACTTTTAATCTTAATTAAACTAATTCTGTCACCTTTATTATTATTATTACAGAATGATGAATGGGAAAACGAATTCATTATATATTTTATTTACTACTTCATATTATACAATAAAAATATTAAATATGTGAATAATGCTACATAGATAATAATTTCAATGCTACAAATAATGCTATTGCAAATGAGTTATTTTTTCCAGTTACACTAGCCACTCTTGCCGCACTCCGGGCTGGTTCGCGTCCAGCACAACCACTTTGCTCATCACTGCCCCTCGCTGCCTCGAGGCTCTCAGTCACTACTTTTTTCAGTTTTAAATACTGCATAAAGATCAGTTGAATAGACCATAAAACCATAGTACATTTCATATTCTTTGTAGACAACAGATTCCTTTAAAATTGTAAAATCTTTCAATAAACCCCATCTAATTGTAATAATCTCAAAATTAAAATGTTTATACCAAAAAACAACTTCATTCTCTCATTCAACAACGCTGCATTCCATAAAAGTTTTTTTTTAACAACTAATTTTCTTGTTGCCAATTTAACAAAAATAAATTTAGAATAAAAACAGAATCTTTTGCTATTGATTTTAAATTAAATATTAACTAAAACAAAGATAATAATATTTATAGATATGTCTTAACAAAATCGTCTGCTATTAAAACTAAATTATATAGAAGTCTTAAGAAAATCGTCTGCCATTAAAACTATATCAAATTGCAATGAAATGAAACACAACTACATACAAATGAAAAATACTAATTAAACTTATGAAAATAAAGAAGAGCATTCTGATTGCTTGTTATTTGAAAGAAGTGACGTAATAAATTGGCGAAATCACTTCAGTTTTTGAGACTCAGTAATTCCTTATTTTGAAATAAAATCTCCGTTATTTCTGCTAATATATTCCGTTTATTTTGCAATATCTCTCGAAAATTAAGGGTGCTGGAGGGCAGAAGACCCCTGATGACATATCTAGACGTCATAATCTTGAATATAAAATAAAAATTGTTGAAATCTGTCTGGTAGTTGTGGCTTGCGAACTGTCTGAAGGTTTTCTCCCCCATAAAATGTAGTTTTCCAGTGGAGAAGTGTTTTTTCGATTTCGTTCGAAAGTAGGGGGTGGCGTGGGACATCTGCCCTTGATGACATATCTAGACGTCATGAGCTTCCATATAAAATAAAAATTTTCGAAATCGGTTGAGTGGTTGAGGCTGGCGCATTCTGTGAAGGTTTTTACCACATTATTTTAAATATATGGACGAGTTTTCTGGTTTGTTTACATGCGTGTACTACGCATTTCCGGTGTAATGCTAAATCAATGGATCTTCAAAGCGGAAGTCCAACATACAAGCAGATAAAGTCAAAGTTTTTACTGTAAGTGAACAAACCAGAAAACTCATCCACAGATTATATGAGATGAGCTGCAAACGATTTTATTTATTCATTGAGTTATTTACCCCATTAATTGTGCACAGACTGCGAACGATTTATTTATTTTTTTTATTTACTTTTACAAATTGATAGTTGGTATCATTATGAGTTATTATTTTATCAAGAATTTTTGTCAGTTTTGTATTCGGAAAAAGTGAGTTACCAGTTATTTTAACAAATACATGTAAAAAAATAAGAAAATTAATTTTTTTTAAAGTATAGCTAAAGATGTGACTAGGAAATAGCAAATAAAGATTCTAGAGAAATTGGTAAGTATTTTACTTAAAATGGTAAATATACAATTTTGATAATTTAATTCCATTTCAAGTGTGTTTGTAATAAATATAGAACAACAAAACGCATATTGAGAAGTCTCATAACCGGTAATACATTTAAGAATTACGACTATAGGTAAGCAAATAATTACGGTTTATGGAAAAAAAATTAAATTAAAATATTACCTAACATTTCGAATGTACTGCTCCAACAGTAAGCTAAACATATGTAAAATATAAATTACTATTCAAGGAAGCATGGATTATTTTAGGCATAATTATTTACGTAGCTATGTAGATAATTATGTCTAAAATAATCCAAAGTAATTGCGGAAGCTACTTGTCATTATGAATAATTGCTAAACGTCTGGGGTAGACAAAAAATCTGTTCATTAATATGTGCATTACTTGAGTTGCTCTCAAAGCTATTTAAAATTCAACACCAAAACAGCTGAACACGGATCTCAAATTTGAAGGAAAATGAGACAAATTCTCGGGACTTGCAGCTTTATAAATTTATTATTATTATTATTATTATTATTATTATTATTATTATTATTATTATTATTATTATTATTATTCATTTTTTAATACAAGGTGTGTAAATTTATTTGTGTATGACGAAATTATTTTTGAACCAAGACAAATGGTTATGAAACAAATGGTAAGGTGGCCCAGGAGACAATTGCGAAAGTTTCGAGAGTCACCGATTTAGTATAAAATGAATCTCTACACCCGCCGATAACTTAATTTATCGCCTCGAAATGCACGTCCAACGGTTTCCGATCACCACCGTAACTACGCTACGAAACGAATGAAGAAGTATTTGAAGATGAGTGCTAGCTAATTTATAAAACTAACATTTTAGCAAGAAATTTGTACAGAAATTGGATATTATGAAGAGATAAAACATAAACTTGTGTTCTTGGAATTGAAACAGTAAGAAGAAAAACAGCACTAGTCCAAAACTCTCAGATCGAGATAATCAAGTTTTAACTTCTATTCATTCAAATTTAAAATTTGTATGTAACCAACGGAGGGATGTTGGCATAGTACTGCTCTTACATTCAATGTTTGTATCCTCGTTCATCGAACAGATTCGTAAAACAACCAGCGGGAGTGGTCTCCCCTAAACTTTCTCGTATACTTCCCAAAAAGGTGTCATTTTCCCTCTAACTAGGGTTTCCATACGTCCCGGATACTATTTGTCCCGTTTGCTTCCTAAACTCTCAGTCATTATAATTTTAAAATGACCTGCGCCCACTTTTATGATTATGTGTAAAAGGAAAATCATAACAATTAAAAAAATTGCGTAAGTTCTCAATTTTTACGCGCGCTGAGGAACTAGAACCTTATTTAACGTTTTTGACTACGAAATCTTACTGCTGATATCGCGCAAGATTCACCATACCTTCCATCTGGAAAATGTCAGAACGAACTTTGATTCAGGGGTGGCCATAATTTCCGAAGCGCGTCCGAAGCTACAATTTCCTTCGTAGACCGTCAAAGTCAAAAGCCAACTATACTGACTTACAAGGAGAGGACACGACTTGGGAAATTCAGTTTGGGATGAAACTTGACATATTAGTAGCATACCTTTAGGGTGTTCACCCATTAATCTAATAAAGTGCAATGGCCAGCCAATTCGGAGAAAATGGCCCTCAAACTTTGGGCACAGCTTATATATCAGTAAGTAATCACCAGCGGTTAGAGGCCAAATGGCTCACTTGTCAGCTCGCTTTCTTTCTGTCCGCTTGGTCGTCGGTTCGGAACTTGCTGTATTTTTCTTCATTTTTTTCCAAAATTATATATTTTAATTAAATATTAATTATTTTTATGCATGAAATAACTATTCATTCATATGATACTTGAATTATAGTTAAAATTTAATTTATAAGCAGTAAAATAATTATAAATACGTTTTCAATGGTGATAAATAATAACTGTAATTAAAATTGAAATCTTAAAATCATTAAAAGTTTTAAATTATTTGGGTTTTTGAATTTACAAATACTTCGTTTTTACTTTATCTTGAAAACAAAAGAGAGCAGATGTTAATACATTTGCGGACGGTCTAATATTTTAATGATCGAATGTAAATAGTAGAGAGCAGCTGTTAATCTATTAAATGCATAGGCAGATGGTATAAAAATTCAATGATTGAAAAGGGAAAGATGTCTTGTGAACAATCGTCATTTATTAATTGTCCAAGATGTCAAAATATTTTTTTCAAATGTTTTCTTGATAATTATCATTTTGGTTCTTGTATGTAATTAAATGTAGAAATATAGAATTACTAGCACCAAGCGAAAGATAAATTTAAAATTAATTAATAAATGTAGAATGAATTTCTAAAATTTATGAATGATAAAGTCTAAACAAAAATGTTTCATGATGAGCATCATTATAATTAACATTTATCACCATTAAAGATGTGTTTATAATTACTTTACTGCTTATAAATTAATTTTTAACTGTAATTCAAGTATCATATGAATGAACAGTTATTTTATGCATAAAAATAATTAAAATTTTAATTAAAAAATTTCTCTAATTTTTCATTTAATTTAAAATAAATTTGGAAAAAATAAAAATGAATAAAGCACAGCAAGGTCCGAACCGACGACCAAGCGAACAGAAGGAAAGCGCGCAGACACCTAAGCCATTTGGCCGCTATCTGCTGGAGATTTCGTACTGGTATATAAGCTGAACCCAAAGTTTGAGGGCCATTTTCTCCGAATTGGCTGGCCATTGCATTTTATTAGAATAATGGGTGAACACCCTAAAGGTATGCTACTAATATGCCAAGTTTCATCCCGAACTGAATTTCCCAAGTCGTGCCCTCTCCTTGTTAGTAAAATAAGCGAAACGCTCGCCAACACACAGTCGCTATGTGCATTTTGAACCAAATATGCAATTTGGATAACTTTTTTTCAATGGATTGAAACGAAATCTGAGCACAGATCAATACTTAATATTAGCAAACGTGATACCAATTTTTATTTATCTAAGCCAATGGGTTTAGGAGATATAATTTTTACAAGTATGCGATTATACAGACCGACAGACAGTCAACCCTTTGACGGATTTGGTACAAAATTTTATACGGTCCTACATCCATGATGATAAAACTGTGTACCAAATTTTATCTATATACCTATTCAAGTTTTTGAGTGATAGTGCTCTCATGACCGCGGACAGACAGATTGACAGACTTCCCGTAGACGTATTTTGTCCAAAATTTGACAGAAACCTACAAATTATGTGTCAAGATCACATACCAAATTTCATTCCCGTATCTCTAATAGTTTTCGAGTTATCGTGTTCACAGAGAGACATAATTCCAAAATTGTGTTTTTCGGACTCAGGGAGGTCTAAAACGTGGAGATCCGTCAAAATCTCGAGTTCGAATTTTTTGACGATTACAATACTTTCTCTTTGTATACTTCGTATACGAGAAAGCAAAAATAGGCGGTATTCGGTCTTGTACTGTTATTCTCGCCGATTCGATTATTTCCCTCTAACCTGCCAGGTTATATAAAGTGTTGTTAAAATAGCACAATACCACAGGTAATAAATCCGGTAATGAAACTAATTTTAGGCGCATTACATTTGATATGTCACTAACCATTCATTTCCAGTTGATGCGAAAGATAAAAGGGTCCCTAGACTATGTGCTCCAAAGACCCCTCCCTACATTGATTCAATTACTTCATATAGTCGCTTAACAAGCAACACCACCTATCTCAATATTTTGAAATTTCAAAGAGGAAGGAAAAACTGAATTTTTCGCAACTAATAGCGGATATTTTTGAATTTTTTTAACATCTTGGTATGAACATGACACCGCATATTCACACCAGGTGTGGAAAAGAAAAATTAGAAATATTTGTTATTGGTTGCGAAAAATTCAGTTTTTCCTTCCTCTTTGATATTTCAAAAAATTGAGATAGTTGGTGTTGCTTAGTAAGCGAAGATATCAGTATATGCAGTGTTTAAAGTGCACGATAACTTGCAATTATTATTGTACGCAGAGAGTCACTCTATACTGTTACAAAAATCGTTCTGTGGGTGTATGGTGTAAACAGTCCAACACCCAGGATAATGGAGAATGAAGGTTTATTCACAAATAGGCGGGAAAACACGTAGCGCAGGTAACAGGAAACAATAGATCTTGCACATATTGGCAACGTAAACAGACAACAATTCACAGGTAATAACAGTTCAGTACTTTGAAATTTAGCAACACAAAGAGTCAGCAAATCACTAATAACGACAATACAGCACTTTCAATAGCGCCCAGCTCACCAGCTTACTAGCTCGCGCTGCAGACGAAACTCCAAAGTCGTTCCAGTCGATCAACACTCAACACTTTGGTCCAAGCGCGGCCCTTATATACTCTATCCGACAAGCCGTGACGTCACCTGGAGTTTTCTCGTACATTCAAGCGTATTTTCTTTCTTAAAAGAGATATCGAGAAAAGGGTCGCATTTTCTGGAATCATCGATTTGTCGCCAAGGTCGCAAAATTTGTCGCCAAGTTCGTCGCCAAAGTCAGGGGTCGAAGCCCGGCCATCCCATACTTACTCTGCAAAACTCTCTTCCCAAACATAAGACTAGTGAGACAGGAAAGCGACATTACACTTTCGCAACAATATCAATTCGGCCATACTCTAAAATTTTGGAATTGACATTTTCCCTCTATCTCATAAATTTTAGATAAAATTTCTAACTTCGAAGATTCGTTGGGCGTTGCAATTAGCTTCAAGTGATATCACAAGTTCAGTTTGCTATGGATGAAGATAACTTCCACAATTCCAGCTTTCATCATTCGAGTTTAATTTCACTGCATAAAGATATAGGTATATACAGTAGAAGTCCGATAATCCGGCACGTTCGGGACCGGCTCGGTGCCGGACTACCGAAAATTCCGGTCTATCGGGCGGTAATTATAAGAACAATTAGGTTAATAATTAAACTACAAATACAGTATGCAAATATGTATGTACATACAACAAAGTTTATTTTACATTTCATATAATGTATGTACACGTACTGTAAAACATATTTCACTTAGATTTAAAAAAGTCACGAATGTCTTTTTGTTTTCTTGACTTTTGGCGTTTAGTATAAAATTTATTTCTAATGATATGGAAATCAATAATTTCTGAAGCACTGTAGCTAGTACTAGCCTCAGCAAAAGAGATAAACTTATTTAGTGATTCTGCAGCTTCTGCCCAGCTGATTTTTTCCTTTTCTTCCGTTTCGGCATCTGAGTCACTTTCTTCAAGATTTTGAGTAGGCTGAGGGTTTACTACAATGTTGATAATGTCCTCATCGGTTAGTTCTTGTTCAACAGGCTCATTCTCGTCGATTAGAAGCCACTCCTCTACCTCATCTTCAGGCAGGGTTTTCAAGGGATTGTCAGCACTTCTAACGACATCCAAAACTTTGGTCAGAGCGTCTTGATGGTTTTCTTCCTCATCAGTCTGTAGAGTTAGGTCAGATGCAGGGTTTGCAGCTGGCCAAAGTTTTCTCCAGCATTTTTGGAGTGTTGTATTTTTTACCTGGTTCCAAGACAGTGCAATAGCATAGACGGCATCTTTTACTGTAAACTTTTTTGAAAATCAGTCACGTCACAGTCGGCATTTAACAGGCCTTGAATAAAAGACCTTCTATAAAAGCATTTAAGATTTTGAATAACCCCCTGGTCCATGGGTTGAATCAAAGATGTTACGTTAGGTGGGAGCAGAGTAGCAACAATATTTCCAGAAACTAACTCATCTACTGGCGGGAGGGCTTTGCAATTGTCCAAAAGAAGGATGGCTTTAGTATCTTCTGGTAGACCAAGGCTTTTGAAGGATTCCTTGACCTCAGGCACAAAGTGGTGAAAAAACCAGTCTTTAAAGAGGGCGGCAGTCATCCACGCATTTGATTGAGCTTTGTATTGGACGGGCAAGTGTGTAACATTCTTAAAAGCCCTGGGTTTTGCAGATTTACCTATCACAAAAGGGATCACTCGGTGGTTTCCAGACGCATTAGCACATAGCAAAACGTTTAATCTGTCTTTGTTTTTTTTAAAACCCTTGGCTGCTTTTTCTCCTCCTCCAGTTAGTGTAGATGTTGGTAAACATCGCCACAATAGCTCTGTTTCATCGGCATTGTAAATCTGTTCAGGTGTTAAATCATTATCAGCCACGATTTTCTCAAACTCGTTTTTGTATTTTTCTGCAGAATTTTGGTTTGCTGAAAGTGTTTCTCCAGTTACATCAAGTCTTCGAATTCCATGCCGAAACTTAAAGTTTCTGAGCCAACCATCAGAATAATTACATTCACTTTCAGCAACTCCTAAATCTTGGCCGAATTTCTTTGCCTTTTCAACAATCATTGGCCCTGTTACCGGCTTTCCTTTAGAACGTACTGCACTAAACCATTTGAACAATACACTATCTAGCTGTTCCAGTTTTGGTTTTTTTAATGTTTGTCTAGAAGCCAATTTTTCAGTTGTTACCGATTGAGAAGCAAACTTCATTAGTTCATCTTTTTGTTTTTTAATGTCATAAATAGTTGATGAGCCAATATTAAACTCATTCATTAAAATATTTCTATTCTCGCCTTTTTCTAGCCGTTTGATGATTTCTAGTTTCTGATTGAGAGTCAGTGTTACATGTTTTCGTTTCTCTCCTTTTGAACTCGAAGGCTTAGGTTTTGAAAACATGGTCACTGTACAGTTAGAACATAACTCACTTTTTTTATAAACAGTTTCAAAAGTTACGTTTACTGCGATGTGAAAGAACACAAAACAACAACGCACAAAAAAATGGCGAAGACGCTTCTTGATTGATTAACGAGCTGCACTGCATCTGAATTTGTTGTGACAGCTGAGACTAGCCGGCCGCTAACTACGTAATTGTTTCCGAACAATACCGAGCGCTTCCGGATGATCCCGAACTACCCCGAAAACTTCCAAATAGCTCTCGAGCGTTTTTATTTGCTTTAAAGACACACTTTTGGTGAAAACTGAAAACCAAAGAGCGATGCCGGACTATCGGGCATTCCGGACTGTTGGATGCCGGACTAATGGACTTCTACTGTATAACATATATATAGGTATACATACATGCATAAAAGTGAAACTTCGATTAACCGTCCTCGTCCGGACCGGGGCTGTGACGGATAACCGAATAGACGGATAACAAAAATTCCTTAATGCATAAATACAGTAACGTGATTACTTTGCTGGTTTGAGACGAAAATGAAGATAAAATCCTTTAAAAGTGAATAATACATACATATTGTATTTAATTTTACAAAACGATCGATATAAACTTCAATACAAGAGTAATAATGTACAGATATGTATTGTAATACTATAAACCGAAGTTTTTAGACGATGACGGATAATAGAACATGACGGTTAAACGAGTGTCGGTTAATCGAAGTTTTACTATATCTCCGCGATTACCCTTGCTTTTTTATGTTGAATATCTAATTATCTGTTTTTGTTTTTATTCGTCCCTCTGTAGCTTGAAAGTTGAATTGTTTGGGTGGGGTTGCTTCGAGCCGTGTCGTTTGGACCGCACGGCTTAGGCCAGGTCGTGGCTACTGGTCAGCAACGGATTCCGAGACTAGCACTTTTGGACGATTTTACACCGGAAAGGGGTGTCAGGAAATGAGACATATGAGCGCATTTCCGTAGTTCTTTGTTCGATCACGCTCAGTAAAATGTAAACATCGCCCTTCCGTTCTTCACTTTCCCCCTATTTTGATGATAATAACTCCGCCCGACGCATGCGCAATAGCGCGGAGGATTTCCGAATCCGTTGCTGAACAATAACTGTGTATGTATGTATCTCCGGGTTTTAGACCTTCCATAGTTCGAAAAAACCCATTTTTGTAATCATGTCTGCCTTTCTGTGAACGCGACAATTCTTAAACGGAACGAGTTAAACGAATGATGGCGATGGTGCTGTGGGTTAAGGGAGTGCTTGAACTCAGGGTTTCTAACCTCCGGACCTTGCTATTGTTGGGGGGAAATGTGGCATTGCAAATACAGTCACATAGCAATAAACGAATGCAACTTTATATGCAATCTTTACAATAAAAATATAGATCTGTATCAAATTTTGGACGAAATCTGTCTGTCGGTTGGTGTGCAAGTGAACAGGATAGCTCAAAAACCTAATGACCCAGATCAGGGGTTCCCAAACTTTTTTCCCTCGTGTACCCCTTGATTAGTTTTTTTTTATTTTCTCGTACCCCCTACTGTCAGATCCCCCTGTCCCATGTCCATTCAACCGCTTCGGTAGCCGTAATGGCAGCAGGCACAGGGTCATGGGGCGTCGTTCTGTCGGATCCTTCCTCCTTCAACCACCCACATATGCAAATAAAATTTTATGAATAATTTTAAGGGTTTAGGTAAGCTTAAGAGTCAAACGTATTTTTGATTTTGCGTTTTATTCCATTCTTGCAATAATATTAGTTCAAAGCCAAAAATAAAAATGAAACCAGTATCCTAATAATTTCACATTAACTTATAAGAATAGCTAAAAAACTACATTTCGTAATAATCAACTATTCAAGTGGAAGAAAACTTCAATGTGGTCCTTGAGCTTGTCGCATGGATCTGAGTTTTACAAAATAAGGTTCAAATGATGACAGATATAATCTCATGTCTGGAGCCGTGTCAAGCTTATTGCGATATAAGCTTGACACGGAGTGGAAGAAAACTTCAATGCGGTCCTTGAGCTTGTCGCATGGATCTGAGTTTTATAAAATAAGGTTCAAATGCAGACAGATATAATCTCATGTCTGGAGCCCTGTCAAGCTTATTGCGATATAAGCTTGACCCGGAGTGGAAGAAAACTTCAATGCGGTCCTTGAGCCGAGTTTTATAAATTGTGTTCAAACGAAGACAGAGATAATCTCATGTCTGGAGCCATATCAAGCTTATTGCGATATTTAT
>BGPR01044723.1:0-10259 GCA_013235015.1 Araneus ventricosus | reverse complement strand
CCATACAATAAAAAGTCTACTAAATGACAAATTCTCTGAAAACTTTAAAGTCCTTCTTTGCAAAAAGTATGAAGTGAAATTTCAAAAGTTTGAATCTCGACACACACAACAACGGCAAACAAAAAGGGAGAATATCCGAAACAAACACTGAACTTTCCTCCTCTCCATCCTCAAAGTGGGAGAAACTCGGGCGGAAATATGTCAAAAGTCGAGATGCAAACAAATAGGAGAAGTTTGGGCAATAAAATCTTGAGTCTATCTTTCCAGAATGCTCTCATTTACATCTCAATAGTTTTCTTCAAACGGTGTAAGCAGTTTTCCGCTTTTTTGGCAACTTCAAAATTTATTTTAGCAAAAAAGTGAATATATTTTCTTTATTCCTTCGGCTAGGGTCGGGAAACTTCCCGCTTAAAGCACTCGGAAGGAATTGGAACTTCGGATATCTATAGTTAGAACTTTCAAATAGTTTCTAAGGTTTAATTATTAAGTTTTACTTTTCTTGATTCATTTAGACATCTGTTTCTAAAAGAATCCATGAACTTCATTAAACGCATATTTCTATGTCTGAGAGGCCGCGATGGCCGAGAGAGACAGACATAGTTTTCAAAACAGGGAGGAGGCCGCGGTGGCCTAGTGGTAAGGCCCTGGCTTCGGAGCCGGAAGGTTCTAGGCTCGAAACCTGCTTCCGCTGAAGATCCGTCGTGTATTGCGCGCGTTGCACTTTAAATCATACGTAGGGGGGCAAACGTCCTCTCGCTAGTATGGTGTGAAAGCTTGGAGAAGGGGTGCCAGCTCGGGTGTCGTCCTCCTCATCCGACCACGGTTCAAAATTACGAGGTCCGTTCAAAAATAATCTTCCTGTTGCTTCAAAACGGAACGTTAATACAGTAGAGCCCCGGACTAGATGGGACCGGACTCTGTCCGAATCATTGAAAGTCAGGATTAGTGGGACTCTACTGCATGTAACTAAACTAAGCTAATGTCATTTTCATGAGAAACACAATAAATGCGCCGTGCCAATTAAATATTGGAATCCATCGCGCATCTGGCGAAAGAGAAGTGTAAAGGCGCGTGTATACTTGCGAACCGTTCGTTAAAATTACTTTTACAACGAACCAACCGTGAACTATGAGAAAGAAGCGATCCCATTGCAAAACCATCAATCATCACTTGTCAGTCACTCGTGGGGAGGGATGTTTTTGGAAGCGTTTTGTCTCGGGGGTCTTTTATCTTCCGTTTCTAGCTGAGATAAAGGATTCGGCCTTGCAGGTCCGTTGGAGGTTCGCGGGGAACGACGAACTGCACACGAACTCGTCCCAAAGTGAACTGCAAATCCCTCTGCGTTAGCGGAAAAACCGACGGGATTTGAATCGCCTCGAATGGTTCGCGAACCGTTTCACTCGGCGCGAAAATCCCCGTTCCAACCTGCGAATAGTTCGTGATCCGTTCGGTTCGCAAGTGCATTTATGTCTTAAGACTCTACATTGCGACACTCCAGAGATAAAAACCTCCGGTTTGCAGTTTGGATGGGTGTGCGAAGAAAACTTTTAACTTCCTGTTCGGTTCTGGCATCAATAAGGAAGAAGAAGTCGGCGGCGAACGCTTGCAAGTGAATGCCGATTGGTTGGTCTTGTTGCAGGACTTCATCAGCCACAAGGTTCGAGAAAGATGGTCCTGAACAGGAACTTTGGGGGGCATCCTTGAAGTTGTCTCCATGTTTCTGGGCCTTGAGGAGTGATAATCGCTATTTGCCTATTTGTAAGAATATCTTTCAACGTTTCTAAGTTTGGCTATTAAAATTAAGATTATCCAATCTACTGATGATTGATGAATGTTGAAGGTTATCGAAAGCTCCCTTGATGTCAAGGGAGATTAAAAGAGCATGGTTAAATTTTGCTAAGTTGATTTTATCCAGTCAAGGATCTCCCACGGGGGGCACCGCGAGTACACGGATATGACTTGCTGCCGGATAAGTAAGCAGGAAGTCGCTTCCCCTGTGGGTATAGTAATGTAGGGGTTGTGTTACCTCTCGCCAATGATCGTACGTACCTCCTTCGGGAGGGGTCGGTGATGGACTACTAGGACTCCGGCCTCCGTACTCGCCATTCAGGACCCCGGATGCTCAGGCAGGGCGGGGGTGACACGGTTTGCGGTTATCCAGTCAAGGTTGACATCTTCTGTGGGCCAGTTTGTTTTGAAACCATATTGATCGTTATGTTGCAAGTTGTTTTTTCGAAAGAAATTATTGAGGCTTTCCGACAGAAGTTTTTCAAGAACTTTTCCCACAGTGGCCAGCAGCAGCGTGTAGTTAGGTGTTAATTAGCATGCGGATACGTCTGTCATGAAATCACGAGCATTGAACCCATTCATGTTCGTATGTACCGCCCAAATTTAATTTTGGAATCCATTGCGCATACGGAAGAAGGACTTCTTAACGCCACTGTAAAGCGTAAGACAATGTGCAGTTAGCTGTAAGATGACATGCGCATTTACAACTGTCTTGATACTGTAACATCACGTGATGCTTTGATTTATGCATTTTATTTGTTACTAGCCGCCTTCGGCGACAAGCTTATTCGCCGGGAATATCATTTCAAATGAATCTCTTATGCGTAATTTTATATTCCTGGTTCCCTAAACGAAGTAATTTTTAACTTCAGATTCATTTAACCCGCGTTCTTTTCGTATCCGATATTACTTTCTTATTCCTTATAAACAAAACAGCTCTCTGAATCGTATTTCAAACTACATTACTGATGACCTGTAAAAAGTTTTGATCTGCATTATATGTCAACATTTTAGTCAGTCGTTTTGTGCAATACATTTAGCAAGTAATTATATTTGAATATTTTTTTCTGCATTACACAAGAAGTGTACAAAAAAATTTGGACGGAAATTAATCAATTGTAATGAATTTAAAATATCACCTTTATCTTTATCATTAAAAGGTTTTATACTTAATTCAGAAAATCATTCCTGTTGCTTCAACCGCTATTTTCCTATTGATTGCGCAATGAGCTTCTTAAATCCTTTCCTTTTAACCGCAAATGACCAACAATGGCTGCCCTTTCATTGTTGATAAATGACCGCTTAGTCATCCCCCCGCCTTTCCTCCCTACCTTTGGTCGAAAAGAGAAACGGTCTCCTTGAACGACCTTGACCGCAGTTAATGAAAATTTAAAACCTTGTAAAATTAAAAAGTAATTATCGCACAGTACTCATACTAATACCACTGGAAAGATAATTGTTTGCACTTTAAAGTGGTATAAAAATCATTATCATGCAATAGTTCTTTCGTTACTTATTCACGAAAATATGGCAGAAAACATTCAAAATTTGCTTAATTTTTAAATAATTAAAATTTGAATAAAAAATTGAAAAAAATGGCCCCGAGGTGCATATTCCTACCCTCCAAAGTATACCTGTACCAAATTTTGTAGCTCTAGATTCAATAGTCTGTTCTGTAGACCGCTAACAGAGACACACACACACACAGACTTTCTCTTTTATTATTATTAGAGATATATATGTATTTATGACGCGCGATATAGCCAATGTCCCGCCTTTGGCACTGAAAGATTGAAAATTCAATATGTCAAACCAAGTCACGGAATATCCTCACGTTCGTGTGATGTAAACTTTTGGGGAGTGGGATCCTGACTCAGGTGGGATGCTCGCCCTCCGACAACTGTTAAAAATTGTTGGGCAGTCCTCAATAACTTCCTGCAACTTCAAATGGAAACATTAGTAGATGTGCTAGAATCTCCTCAGCGTGCACTGATCATACAAAGAAACACTTTCGCATTTTTATTGTCACTTAAAGGCTTATTGCTTTCACTGAATTATAACATTCAAAGTGAACAGATGTTTACTCATCCCTTCCATAGGAAACTTTTTAAAAGGGAATGAAAAATTAAGCGAAGTGATGGGAGAATCAGGGAGATATTATCTCGTTTTCATACCAAAAAACAATATTATATCATTTTTGATTTGCGCAATTCAGCTAGAAAATAGTTTACAGAAGTGGTAAGATAGGTAATAATCCGTTTAATTTTAATATTTTTAAGAAAGGCTCTTCTGAATTAACGTTTCGTTTTACCCTTCAGATGTTTTTTTTTTGTGATTATTTTGCAGAACAACACTCTCTTTTCATCAATTCCAAAGAGCAACAGCGTCCACCCAGAGGACTCAATGAAAGAGATAGACAAGTCTAATGAAATTTCTGCTCTCTAATCCCGAGAGGGAAACTTTTATGTGAATCTGGTGAAGATTTCCCCCAGAATTTCCCTGCGCTCTGGCAATAAACTCTCGCTTTGCAGGAGATTTTACTGCAGCAATCCCTCCCACGAGCACACCCCCTCCGTACTTCAACTTTATGATATCTAACAGAGTGCACTCATTGATTTTTTTTTCTTCCCGTTTATTTACCTAAACAAAGAATTTTTCAACCCCTCTCCTTCAACAAGCCTATCATCCCCCTCCACATCAAATTATATACGTTTAAGAAACTGAGTACGTGGATTACTTTTGTTTTTGTTTTTAAAAAAACAGAGTTAACAAAAGTGAATATTTTTTTTTAAATGATCAAGTGTCTCTTAAAATATTTAATGCTGTTACATGAGTATGTTTGGCGGATAATTCCATTTATAATTTCCATTGTGCAGTGCCTGCTCGTCTAATGAAGCTGACGGTCTACATTAGCCTCTAGAATAGCTTCAAGATTTTTCAAGGTATTAAAGAGGAGCTTTCTTTTTTCTTCATAAAAGTTCACTTTAAGAATTCGATGATCGAGTGCATAGATACATCATAATCATTTATATTCAAATCATTCTGCGATTTGACTGTGAAAATCATCTTTCTTTGAAATACAGAACAAGAGGGAAATAAAAAGAAACAAAGCTTTTGCAACAATTTGTACATTTCAAAATCGTGGTTGAAATCTCTTACTGCGCATGGCAAAATAGCGTATTGTTGCAAAAAGTCTTTCTTTGGGTGTATGGTGTAAACAGTGCAACCGCAGGATAATAGAGAATGAAGGTTTATTTACAAATATGCAGGAAAACACGTAGCACAGATACAAGAAACAATAGTTCTTGCACAGATTACCAATGTAAATAAACAACAATTCACAGGTAATAACAGTTCAGCACTTTGATATTTAGCAACACAAACAGTCAGCAAATAACTAGTAACGAACTAATAACTGCACTTTCAATAGTGCTCAGCTCACCAGCTTCCTAGCTGGCACTGCGGACGAAGCTCTAAAGTCGTTCCCAATGGATCAACACTACTCCGTCATCCAAGTGCTCTCCTTATATAGTCTCCCCCAGTAGGCTGTGACGTCACATGGAATTATTTAGTACATTCAAGAGTATCTTCTCTCCTAATAGAAATATCGAGAAGATTCCAGCACCTTTGAGATCCCATATTTCGTCTCCAAAGTCGCCAAATTTGTCGCCAAGGCCAGGGGTTCAGACGGGGCTGCTGTCGGTCATCTCATACTTACCCCTGTAAAACTCTCTTCCCAACCATAAGACTCACATTGCTGGGAAGCGACTTTCCATGTTTGTAACAGTATATAGACCGGGAAAGTGACTTTTCCCTGTTTCAGCTGTGATACAAACGGCACAGATTATTACCGCACTCCCCTGAAAAATTATGTTTTTCAACCAAGTTTAATCTTCAATTATAAATGAATGAAAAAATTGTTATTCATGGAAAAAATATATACTGGACGCATTATTTCGAAATCTACTCTATGCACCCATTAAAAATAATCTGAACAGGAAGAAATTTTCAATCAAGTATTATTCTTTGAGACATATCGTTTAACTAAATTACGCAACTATTTTCATACGAGCTTTTAAACAGTAATCAAAAGATGTGCTGATCGTTTTCTTTCAATCAGTGGGCACCGGACAGTTGGAAAGACGATGCAGATTGGTCTTTCCTGCCAAAGAAGTAAATACAAAATTTACCTCTTTACTAAACTCATGTACGACAAAATTGTGCATAGCGGAAAAATTGGACAGAGTAAGCAATTTCGCGAATGTACCATATGCAATTTGATTTACTCCCATTTTCGTTTCATGGCGATGTGCAGAGGTTTACACGGAATTCGCAAATGCAGTTTCTTGACTCCCGTTTGTAATTTTCGTTGAAAGGGAAGTGGCATTTACAACCTAAGTTGTGAATTGTGCCAATTTAACTTTTGATAGAACTTTTAAAAATATTCAAAATAGTAGCTAAAAATTAAAAAATAAATACACGCTATTGCTGTTAAGATAGATTTAAAATAACAGACCCTTTTCAGTTTTGTTTGGAGCTGGTCCGGAAGGGTATAATGGCGCAAGGACAGAATCTGTTTTGTTTATTACTAACTAGCAGTACGCGCACGGTGTTGCCCGTGGAATCAGGAGTTCAAGAAAATGAAAAAAAAAAAAAAAAAAAAAAAAAAAAAAAAAAAAAAAAAAAAAAACCGCCCACAATGACATAAAAAAGTTCTGAAAACAAAACAAAAGATACACATTATTGATTTTCCCGCTTATTTTTCTTCGCGATAATGGCATTTCAACTGTAGAAAAACAATACAGAGTACGTTAATCCGAAACAATATTAAAAAATTGCAAAGGGAAAATCATTATTATACATCAAGCAAAATATGTGAGACAAATAAACACGTTAAGATACCGCCTAAAATAATAATCGAACTCATTCATTTGAAGGTTATGACGTCACCTGCGCTCTCCACCGTCAGCCAATGAAATTGCCAGCAACGGTCCAGAGAAAGTGTCGCGGGAGGAAGTTCGGTAGAGAAAAATATCTTTCAACAGACCAGGAAAAATTTAATTAAAAAAGAAACGGGGGAAAATATTTTAACCGTTCTTGTTTTAAATCCGACAGAACCGCTCCAGCTTTAAGCTGAAAAAAATTTAAAATAAAAGTGTTATTAGAACGTCGCATGCAGCAAATTTAAAAACAAAAATGAAATTTCGATTGCAAAACTGACTATTTTTTTAAAATTTCTCAAAATTCACTACATTACATTTGAAGCTCAAAACAAACTTCATTAGAACGAAAATTGTTTGTTCAATCCGATGGGGCATTGATTGTTTTTCGATGATCATTACAAAAGATACTACAGCCGTAAATGTGCCAAAAATGACCCAAAACAACACAAAACATGAAATAAAAAATTTTCTATATTGAATTTTAAAATTCCAGCTTCGAGGTGCATTGAGTCACCATTAAGACTACCTGTCTGCCAAATTTCATGGCTGTAAGTGAGATAGATTCCTCTGGACATCGCGCACACACACAAATATTGCCTTTTATAAGTACAGACTAGCAGCACCTTCACGGAGTTTCCAGTGACGTCACAAACTTCAACAAAATTTTTTGGAAAAAAGCCCACAATTTTCAGCTTCAGGTTTAAACTTTGAAGCCGCATTATGTAAATAGCTTGAGGTCATATGAGGTCATTGAGGTCATATTTCATTTTTTTTTCCAGTTTCAGCGAAAGTACACGCAGGATGAACATGTCTTCTGTAACTAAAGATATCATCCTTTATGCTTAACTATCAAAAAGTATAAAAACAAACAAATTAAAAGCATGATCTCTCGACGCGAAGACAGACGGTACGATCGTATTGCAAAATCTCGCTGAAAACGAAGGGATAATGACGTCACGTGGTTTCGACGAAATGCATGCTGGGAAAAAACACCGTGACCTTGGATACGAAGAAACACGGAGGAAATAATGGAGCGAAAATATTTTAATACTTCAGGGAAAAAATTAATTCAAATTCAACCTTAAAAGATATTTTAACCGTTCTTGTTTTAAATAAAGGAGAAATGTTCCAGTTATTACGTAAAGAAAATTTTAATGATAGCATTATTAGTTGGATGCAAGAAATTAAAAATTAAAAATATTAGCAAAATGTAACTGTTATTTAAAAATTTCTCAAAATTCAGTAAATTACGTTAGAAATTCAAAACAAACTTCATTAGAACGAAAATTGTGTGTTCTATTCGCTGGTGCATTGATTGTTTTTCAACGATCATTAGAAAAGATACTACAGCCATACACGTGCCGAAAATGACACAAAACAACATAAATAATTAAATAAAAAATTTTCTAGAAAATTTTTTAAAAATTCGAGCTTCGAGATTCATTGAGTCACCATTATGACTACCTGTGTGCCAAGTTTCATGGCTGCAAGTGCGATAGATTCGTCTGGACATCGCGCGCACACACACAAACATTGCCTTTTGTATGTATAGATAGTTTTGCACAGTGAAGAAAAGAAAGCTTTATGTACCATCGCCACTTGCCTTTCGCCAACTTCAGTGGCGTAGCGACCAGGAGAGGGGCAAGGGTGTATAGGTGCCGCGGGCGCCAGATTTAGGGGGCGCCATGGAGTCAAAACATGACTGCGTTTATGCCATTTTTAAAGCAAAACATGATAGGGCAGAGTAAAAATAATACCATGCCCCGGGCTACATTTACGCTTGCTAAGCCACTGATAACGAATTGGGTAAAAAGAAAAATAATATTATTTCCCGGGTGTCATTTACCCTCTCCACTCCACTGGTCACGATGACAAAATAGTGGCGGCGCGTGAGGGGGGCAGTCGTCCCTTACTTTTTCTGGGGAAAATTAACTTTCTATTTCTTTTTAGTCATCTATTGAGAATCATAAAAAAAGAAATAGTCTCTGGAAAAGCTAGCCAATTTTTTAACTGAATTTTTAAATTTTGTTAACTACACCCTATACTCCCAGGTACTTTTGGTTGTCAGTAAATTTTTTGCCCCCTCGCTTTTTTACCCAATCGCCGCCACCGTGACAAAACGTTACTTTTTAACATTTTTCAAATTCAAAGGGCGAAAAATGCCATGCCCTGGGCGCCGTTTACACAATCTAAGCCACTGATTATGGAGTGGGGTCGCGAAAAAATCCCATTACGACCCGGGTACCACTCACCCGTACTAAGCCAAAGGCCAACTTACAACTTTCTTATCGTAATCGAATTCTCCAGAGTGAAGTACTGTCTTACGTTTCTCTGTGCTAAGTGCGTGCAAGAATTTATTCTAATAAGTAAATGTATTTGTAACCCTCTTTTTTCATGGATTTATGCATTATCTATACTAATAAAAGGCAATGTTTGTGTGTGTCTGCGTACGATGTCCAGAAATCCATCGCCACACAGCCATGAAAATTGGCACGAGTAGTCTTAATGTTGACTGAATACCTCGAAGCCAGAAATTTTAAATTTAATCTAGAAAATTTTCTTTAATGTAGTTAAAGTTTGTTTAAGGGTGATTTTCTTACACTTTCTCAATAACATGGTTTCTGGATAACTGAATGACAAACAATAAATACATTATCGAAAGAGCACGGATTTTCGTTCCAACGTAAGTTAGTTTATGCAATTTCAACGAATTTCTGAGAAATTTTTTTTGAAAAAATAGTCTTCTTATGCATTACTGATGTTCTTGAAATTCTCTCCGCATCCCTTTCTCTAGTCAACGCGCATATCATTTTATATTTTTCTCACTTATAACTGAAACGTTTCTGGTTTAATTAAAACCAAGAACCGTTAAAATACTCCTTTCAGGATTTAAATTAATTTTCCCCACGAAAATTTCAAGATAGCAGTGTTTTTGAGCGACAGTCTTCCAGGGACCTCACTCAGAATCCCCTGACTCTGTTGAATTTAATTGCTGTGCTATGCGGACTGCCTTTACTGCAGATTGCGCGTACTTTCTGCTTCCAGAGAGATGATATTTATCGATGACAGTTAATTTTTTTAAGCGTCTTACTCTATTCTTCCTTAATTTATAACTCTGCGGTGTACATATCACATTTAATTTCCGTATCGTGTTTGGATAATGACCGTACTTCGAGAGAAAAAAATCAGAAAACTCTAATAATATATACTCATATTCTGTTTTGTTCTGCTTTAAAACTTCTATCATATATTAACGTCCAGTGGTAATGTTTTATTTTGTGAGTCCTGATTCCACGGGCACGCTGGTGCGCGTACTGCTGCTAGTGATCCATATAACCGAAACCTCCACCTCAGGGACTAATTAAAAGCGGACTGCTGAAAGGGACTGGCATTATCAAAATGCAGGGAAAGTAATTTTATATACATAAAGGAGCGGAAACTGCAACCAGCAGTTCCCATTAAAATAACTATGTAATATTGCGTTACCCTGCCTTCTGTTGGTAAGTGGTGTCGATATTGAGGAAGACT
>BGPR01044722.1:0-12533 GCA_013235015.1 Araneus ventricosus | reverse complement strand
TTACTTTATAATTATTATATTAAAATTATATACTGTTTATTAAACCGTTAAAAATAAACTTTTACTGCTGTTTTTAGCTTAAAAGTTGTCATTTTCTCTTGCTGTATCCATTTTAATTTGTTTGGCTGAACCGGAATGCATTTCATCTCTTCTTTAGTCAGTAGGTATTCCAAACTCCTAAACAGTTTCAACAGGCATATGCCACCAGTTAACCAGATTTTGAAATCAAAATGTTGTCAATTAAAATTTTTTTTAAAAAAATTTTCTTTGATTTATTTTTGAGGTAATGCTAGGAATTAGAAAGTTTTTATTTATTTTTTGATACTTTACTATATTTACTCTATTTTTAAATCAAAATGTTGTCATTTAGAATTTTTTTGATTTTTCCTTTGATTTATTTTTGAGGAATTAGAAAGTAATTTTTTTTGTTACTTGACTATATTTTAAAAATCTTTATATAAAAGTAGTTTCAAAAAAAGATTTTGGACAAATATTTTTATATTTTTCTAAAAAAACAAACCCCCCCCCCCCCCCAAGAAAAAAATTAAAATTTAATTTTACTTCATGGTTAACTTAATCTTGGTATTTTAAGCATGATTTATCAGAAATTATTGAAATCTGTTCTTTAAACTAATTTGGGTGTTGATGGGTTAAGACCCAATTTTTCTTTATTTTAATTTTTAAATAAATTGAATTTTTATTGTGGTATTTGAATTACCCAAGCTTGACTTGTTACTTGTTTTTACTGATTTTCTTTATTAAAGAAAAATTTTATTATATGTATCATTAACTGTCGAAACATATTTTTGTATTTAGGTCATAACTATTCTATTCGACATCCATTACTGAATGAATTCAAGACAGCTCGAAAATCCCGTTGTTCGCCTCTCTATACAATACAAGAACAAGCTGGGGCCATATTTGGTGAAAGAATGGGATTCGAGAGAGTTTTGTACTTTGATCCTTCAATGCCCAGTAAGTGAAAACACTTTGTATTTTATTCGGTATTTCAAAAGTTTAAAGTTTTTTAGTTCTACTTCATTCAGAATACAGTAGAACACCAAGAATCTATTGAACTAATCATGGCTGATCTTTATTCAGATTCCGGGAAATTAGGTAAAATACTCTTGATATACCAAATGCAATAGAGTACTAACTCTGGGTGCTCTATGAAAGTGTACGGAAAGAGCATGCGGCGATTCGCATGGTACAGTGGCAAGCAACTTGCGGGTAAAAAGATGATATCTGAGTTTTTTTCTACTAATTAAGGTGTAGTATTCATTCTTAAACACCAATTTGAATACTTCTTTTAAGTTAGGAATAAACATTAACTTTGTTTCTGATTTGTAATTCTTATTTTTTTTTGGTAAAAATTTTTCAGAAAATTAAAAAAAGATCCTCAGGTTATCCAAAATTTCGGATTCCTGGGGTTCAGATATCCAGGGTTCTACAGTATTTTAAAATAACATAAAATGAGGCAAATGTTGCTTCACTCTTTGAAAAACTGAATTAAATTTTATATAATGTCGTATCTTTCACATTTTCTAATATCCAGAATATTGTTTGTACCCTATATGGTACTTACAATAATTACTTGGCTGTGTTTTCTGCCTATAATAGTTGTATCTTGAAATTGGTTCTTGTAGAAAAAAAAGCTCATTATTTACATTCAAGTGGATTTATAGTTTTGCTCATTATTGGTTGGCAATTTTTGTAAGTTAAAAAAAAGTTTGTATTGATTTGATTATTCTTTTAGATATGGTGATCTTTAAATCTAGAGTAGACATTGAAATTTATCAGACTTGTTTCAATTTAGATCCATGTGGAGAAATTATTTAATCCCATTTCATGAATTACTACATCTCCTAATATAGTTTTTGATATGATACAAACTTAACTTTTCTGAATTTTTGTAGTCATGTTTCAGAAAAACTTGAATTAATTTTCAATAGTTCCCCTATTTTTAAAAAATTTACTTTGATATGCAGCACATCAAATGATCTTGAACAAAAGAATTACCTTATTAAGTTGGTGGTAAGTAGGTTTGGTATTAAGTACTATGGGCCCAAGTCTCAAATGCTATTAAAGATCCACCATATATGTGAACCTGGTGGACTACATTAAATTCTACTATTATGGGCAAGATGTTCTCAAAGATGTGGTGTGGAAGTTTGGAGAGTGGGAGGTGAACTCAGACGCTGTCTTCATCATTGGATTATGGTCAGGGTGTAAATGATTTAAATCAGTGATTTTAATCATGATTTAAATAAATTGATTTTTTAAAAAAAATCTTTTATTTAAATCGTTTTTTTTTTTAAACTCTAGAAATCCTCTTGAAAATCTAAATTTAACTAGTGATGTCTTTTTCGTAGTCAGTATGACCTTTCTTCTTTATTTTTGTCCCTTGGATGTATCCTCACTTGACCATTATTATCTACTAGAAGATTGGTGATAAGATATATCTTGGATCAATATCTCAGATCTGATTGTCACAGATTTATTAATAAAAATCCTATAAGTAATAAAAAAATAAAGTAAAGGGAGCCTTTCAATAGAAAAATGCAAAGGCCATATCTGAAGGGGTTGAAAGAATGTTTTAAACCTTTGGTTTCGTACACAGTAAATTAAGAAATCAATTAGGGGTGGAAAAGACTGCCAAACTGGCATTTCTGTTCAAATCTTTAAAAAAAAAAATAATATTATTGTTATTGCGTGTGATTGACATTTCTGTAAAGCTTTATTTCTTATTTCTAAAATCTTTGCTTTAAAATTTTTAAAGTAAGTCATTGTATGATCTGTTAATTCAATTCTGCTATGCTCCCGAAGTTATCCTCTTGGGACAAAATTCTTCAGAATAGTTATTTTATTTCGTTATTTGCATGCCAAACAAAGAAATATTTTATTTACAGATTTCTACTATCAACAACTAGGTATTTACCAGCTCTCTTTCTATGTAGAGTAGTTAAACTTATTTAAAAAAAAAATCTGATTTAATTTGTTTTTTAAAAAAATCTGATTTTAGTTGAAAAAGTCTGATTTAAGTAAAAATAAAAATCAGATTTAAATTTAAAAAAAAATTGATTTTTTTTTTAAATCATGATTTTTGTACACCCTGATTATGGTTCAAAATTACAAGATCTCTTCAGAAATAGGCCTTATGTTGCTGCTAAACAGGATGTGATTCTAACTGAAAGATAGTGCAATAAATAAATATCTTAATGTGATGTCATTAGTAGTATTAAACATTTAAAAGCTTAATAAAAAATTCTAGAAATTTCAAAAAAATAATAATTTTAAAAATGCTTAAAATAATTCTATTGATGTTTTGTTAATAAAAGAACTGCTATCTGAACTATTTATGAGAAACTTAATTTAACATTTGTGTTATGTGAATTATTGATCAGTTCACTGGTTTATCAAACTTTAGGACTACAACACAAATGTTAGTTCATGAACTTGTATGCAAAAAGAATCAGAATAGTAAGATATTCAAATATTAACAAACTTTATACAAACTAATTCAATTTTTAAAAGATTGTGTTAAGATTACCTTTTCAATACAATATATTTTCAATATTCATTTATCAAAGACCGAATGTCTCCTGGAGGTTACACCAAAATTATTTGGTCTTTTTCTCCAATTGGATAAGATATATCACAAAACTAATGGTGTACTTTAAAAATATCACCTTTATGCTACATATTACGATGTAAAAGAAATTTTCACCAAATAAATATTCAACGATATAATGACTTAGTTTTGGGCATATGAAAAATATTCTGTTTTCCAGAAAACACCATTTTTAAATGACTGTAAAAAAAACCCCAAACACCTTTCAACTTATAAATGACTGCTAATTATTCTTTGCCACGTATTGACAAGATCTACAATCAATTCCGATTTATTTAGAGGCATTTGAATCAATGTAATGAAAGTTTGAAAAGTGTTGTTTGTCTCCGACAGGCGACGATGCGACTGAGGAAGATAAGCCCTCAAGTAGCTTTAAAATGGACCATTAATATTATAAAAGCAATCTTGAAGGGTTTATCAGAAAAGACTCGCTCATCAAACTGAATATAATGCCTATTAAATAAAATTAAACAGCTACAGAAAATAATTGCATGTTTTAAAATCTTAGTTGTAGTCATAAACATGCAAAATGAATTTTTGTTTTCTTTCTTGTGCCTCTAAATATTCTATTTATAAATGAACAATATTCCTTTAATATTTTTCTTATAGAAGAGGAACGTATGCAGCCTCCAAAGATTACATTTGGGAAACCTTCATGGTTTGAAAATGTCCGAGAAGAATATACTGCTTGTAGGGAACGTGTGGGAGTTATTGATATGTCCTCATTTACTAAATTCCATCTGAAAGTAAGAATGGTTATTAGATTTTTTTCTTTTTGTAGGAACATCAAGTTTTTACTCAGTTCGTAAAATTAGTTATTTTATCAATGCTATTATATTTGAAATGACATTTCAACGTTGGCTATCATAACAAAAATAAAAAAAATTTGAACTCAGCCAGCAGGTGACCCTTGACAATGTCTGCTTGCCTGGACTCTTTTACTGCAGTTTTTCAAAATTGCTTTGTTTTTCTGCTCGTATAAAATGTTTCGGCTATCATAACATATCTGATGGATATAGAAATATTCTGTTGAAATGAAATTTTGAATTTATTATTTCTCTAAAGACTTGTTTAAAGTAATAACATACATGCCAACTGCTACGGATTCTCTATAGTTACTACGGATTTTATAGAAAATTACAGCAAACTATGAATAAGATTAAAATTTCATGGAAACAAGACTTTTCCCCTTGTGTGCAGTCGTTTTAGTTGTATTCCTTGATGATCCTAATTTTTTTTCTTCTACATTTCATGTTTCTGGAAAATGTCATATAATTATTTATAATTCTTCTAATGATTGTGATATATATCTATTTGTTGTATTATTTAGTCAAATAAGATATTTTTAAAAAAATAGAAGTATATGATTACTTAAAATAGGATGAAATATATAAATGATCATAAATTCAAAATTTTGACACAAATCTGTTTCCGTGTGTGTGTGCACACGCTCGTCTGCCAACCTTCTGCTACGGACAGCCACCTTTCCAATGTTGTCATTCCCAATGTATGTAATAAAATTATTCCTGTGTGCTTCATATCATGTTGTTTAACCCAGGAGCACGCACATCGGGCCTGCAAGAAACAATGAAAAATTACCAGATTCAAAGTATCTGCATTTAAGGTAATTTACTTGCTGACCACTGGTATTTCAAGAATTTCCCCACATTTATTATCGCAGAAAACAGATGGCTGGGCCTCCGAAGACCAATGTGCGCTCGTGTTTCTGTGTAGGATTGCTAAAGAGAACAGATAGATCGTGACAATTTATCGCTATTCGAAATTCAATTATGCGATGTAAAGATTAGAAAAGCTTTTAGTTTAAAATCAACTAATTAAGAATTGCTTAACAAAGAAAATGAAGAAATTGTTGCTGTTGAATTAGTTAGATATCGTAAGTCAAATCCTGGAAAGGAATTAGACAATGAATTTGATATTTGGGAGCCCACCGATTATTTAGAAGAAGGATGGAGTTGAAAAATGGTGTAGTAAACGGTAAAATAGGTGGAATTAACAAATGTTGTTAAAAAAGAACCTAGCAAAAATATCAGAACTTTTACACACAACATCGTCATACTACCCGAAAACTGTGGTGAAGCAAAAGTTGTATAATTGGTTCAGATTCTTGAAAATGTTTAAAGATGAGACAGATGAGGCATTAATACTTATATCCAGGAGAACTCAGGTAATTTTGGATGGGAAAGCCAACATTTTCATAAATACCTTGGAAGTACAAGCATTCATCAATCTTCTTCAATTTAATGCACTCACTGGAAGATATTTATCTGAGGATTATTTCTTTAATATTTCATATTCTGTACATTAGTGCAACAAGTGTTTCTCATTAAAGTAAATTTAATTTTCTGCACGTTTTGTTGAAAAAACAGGACCCCAGGCCTCGGAGGCCCGATGCACGTCCTGGGGGGTTAAAAAATTGCATTTTTATGTAAATGGTTCTGTTTTCCATCCATGTTTGTACTGATGATTTTTTTTATGAAAGCATATTATTTTCCTAATGAGTTATTGATTTTTATCATTATCAATATTAATTGTTTGTTGATTCTTCTTTTAGTCAGGTGGAACTGAAGTTGTTGACTTTCTACAACTTCTCTGCTCAAACAACATCAATGTTCCAGTCGGTAATATTGTTTCATCTGGCATGCAGAACGATCAAGGCTGTTACGAAAATGATTGCTTGCTGTTACGAAGAGCTCACAACTGGTATTTTTTACATTTTAATAATGCTTAAAATTATGTAATTTATATGTCAGGAATCTAAATTTAGGTTACCGGAACTAGTTATAAAGTTTAAAAGAGAATTTCTTAAAATGTTAATAATGGTAGGAACTATTGTAATTTAATTCCATTTCTTAAGTGTTTAGCAGGAATAAGCAAAGATAAATTTATTTCCCCCCACCCATCATATTTGAGCTTAATAAGTGAAGTAAATGGGCCATTCTCATGAAGAGGTGCTTTTTACAGTCCCAGGGGGTGATAAAAAATAGAAAGTGCAACAAATGTCCTAATATTTTGTTCATGTGTATAATTTAAGTTTTAAGAAAGCTATTCAATACGTTTCTATTAAAATAGTTTTACTATTTAACTCTCATTTTTCAATGAATATAAGAAAAAAGTCCCCTCTGTGGATGTCCCTACATCTGAAACACAAGATAATTTTTACTGATACTCAAATAATTAATTTTTTAAAACTTTTTTTTCAGCATTAATTAATCTAAAGTCTCTAGTTAAGGTCTAACTTAATATTTTTGTTAAAATATATAATTTTTACTTGGTATAATTTTAACGCTTACTATAATTTTTACTTAAAGTTTCCTTCCATGGACAAAGAAAATAACTTTAAATATCATAAATTGCAGCTCATGTCAAATCATCATAAAAAAGTTTATAAGAGAGACAGACAATTTGTTCTTTAAGGAAAAATTTTCATTCTGTTGCGAATTTATTGAATATATTTCAATTTATGAGTTCCATTTAGAGCCTGATAAAGTTCTCAGTGTTCACTCCGTGGACATCATAAATAAGTTAAGAAAAATCTAATTTATAATTAAAATACAAATTTTTTGATAGGGTTAGTATCGAATTTAATAAAAATAAGTGTACCACTTTAACCATGTAAAAACCAAAGCACTTAAAAATTTAAAACTTAGTTTTTGTCTCCTCCGTGGACACGACATCACTACAGAGAGGATGGCATTGTCAATGAAAGAGACAAAATCTCAAAAATCATAATACAGTTAGATAAATTTAAATAAAATCAATTAAAAGTTCTTTGGTAAATATTTTTCATGAAATTTAGTGATTTTCTTTTGTTTTAAAAAAATTGAAATTGAAATTATATTCTCAAAAAGAATTAATGTAAACAATTCATATAGAATATTTATAATATTAAAACTTCAATAATGTTTGAAAATATTTTAATAGCTAAATTTATTCCTTGAAAAAAAATGGGAATATTAAAAAAAAAAAAAAAAAAAAAAAAAAAAATTTAAATGAAAAAAAAAAAAAAAAAATATTTTAAAAAAAATTAAAAACAAAAATTATTAATTTTTAAAAAAAGGGTAAATTAAAAAAAAAAAAAAAAAAAAGACAAAGCAGTTAGATGCTCAAATTCATAAGAGAAGAGTGTAGAAAAACTTAATACGAGACTTACTAGATTGTTTATATGATATTTCTTATCAAGTGATTACTTTCCTGCAAAATGTTGACTTTCATTTATTTGAAATTGTTTGTAAATATTATTTAACTAATGCACAGTTAGTGCCATTATTTAAAAAAAAGTGCTATTTATTTTAAAAGGTTAAGTTTTTTTGTGCTGGTTTATAATAACTAATTTTATTGTTTAATTATAAGAAATAAACCTGTACCAAATCTGCTCAAGAATTGTCAATTATGCTTTCGTTAAAAATGTAAAAGTTCCATTGACTTATCATGTCTTCTTTGTAGACAGGTAAAAATTTTTAAAACCAAAAAAAAAAAAAAAAAAAGTGAAAAATAAAAAAAATTGAATACTAATATAAGGTTTATTTATTAAACTAAAATAGAAACATCCATGCGATTTTTAAGATTTGTTACAAGCTTTTGTAATTTTTTTTTTTTAGCTATTTGTACCTTTTTCATGAGAATGACCCAAATGCAGTACAATATTTTGTCATTACTGTATCCATAAGGCTTGCACCTGGGGACATCTATAACTTTCTCCCTCCTATAGCTATGTCACTGGTATCTGGACATAATCATGTTCCTAAACAGTAATTATCTCAAATCATAATAGAAAACATTATCATAATAGAACATTTTTGTGATAAACACTGTTGGTCAGTTGCGAATCTGGGCGGGGGTTGCTATGGGGCTGCAACCTCCCCCAGAGCTAAACCAAAATTCTTGCTTTTTTTTTTTCAAATCACTACACCTGTTTGTTCTTAATCTCTTTAAAAAAAGGGGCAACATTGCTTTCTGTCTTGACAGGATTGAAATTTTTTTCGCTTTTGTAGCCATTCCACTCATACTTGTAGCATTAACACAGTTGAAAATATTTTTAGCTACTTATTTCAGTGTGTTTTTATTAAATTATCAAAAGTATTGTATTGTCAGGTGAGTAAAGTTTAAGTGTTTTTACTTACATTAGCCATGAAATTACAATGATACAAAATGTTTATGACCTAGGTCCCCCCCCCCCCCCCAAATCCTGGATTCGCCATTGCTATTGGTGGATTTGTACTGAAGTATTTTTATGCTACTTATATACCTCTGAGGTTTTTGTATTTGATATTGTACTAATGACCACCAAAAACAGTCTATGATTTCAAGACAGCATAAAAATAACAGTCTATGATTTCAAGACAGCATAAAAATAATAGTGTCTTGAATACTTTGATAAAATTTATATCCAAGGCTCAGTTAGCTCAAAATATTTCCTCATCTTTCTTTTTACTTTCTCGTATACGAAGTATACAAAGAGAAAGTATTGTAATCGTCAAAAAATTCGAACTCGCGATTTTGACGAATCTCCACGTTTTAGACCTCCCTGAGTCCGAAAAACACAATTTTCGAATTATGTCTGTCTGTCAACATCATAACTCAAAAACTATTAAAGCTACAGGGATGAACGTTGGTATGTGGTCTTTACACATAATTTGTAGGTTTCTATCAAATTTTGGGCAAAATTCGTACATGGGAAGTCTGTATGTTTGTATATCTGTGTTAACATGAATGCGATAACTCATAAACTTGGATAGCTAGGTCATAAAATTTGTTACACATTTTTATCATCAGGAATGTAGGTTTCTATCAAATTTTGGACCAAATCTGTTAAAGGGTTGACTGTCTGTTGGTCTGTATAATCACATACTTTTGAATGCAATAACTTCTTTAAAAAATTGCTTGGATAAACGAGATTTTGTGTGTGGCCTTCTAACTTTAATTGTAGTTTTGTGTTAAATTTTTATGTCAATCAGTTGAAAAAAAGGCATTCAAATTGCATATTCGGTTGCAATTGCTGTTGTGTATTGGCGACAGTAAACTGCCGCCAAACTGTTGTTTACAGTATGATTTCCTTTCGCCTTGGTGCAGTCTACGAAGGAAATAGTAGCAAGCGATTATCGGATGTTATGGCATCCCCCCTTAATTGAAACTTCGTTTTGACATTCTCCAGATGGACGAGATGGAACCAGAGGTGTGGTGAAATCTTGCATGTTATCTATAACAAAATTTCTTACTCAAAAATGTTAAATAAAATCTTATTAGTTGCGTGGTACCCTCAGCATGCATAAAAATTGCGAAAATACGCAATTTTTATGTGCGTGGAATGCCGGCCACTTTTTTTGCAAAATATCAAGTTTTTGGGAATACATAAATTTTATGTTTCATTGTAAATCACCATTCATAATTTTTTCTCAAAATACCCAGACCTTGATTAATTACCCAGGTTATATAATACAAAAATAGTTACCTATCCGCTGGGTAAATACCCAGTGGGTAGGTAAATATTTTGGGTATATAATATGGGTATTGTTTTATGGGATAGGTAATATGGGTATTTACCCATTCCATATTACTGGTCGTATGCGAGAAAGTTTCGGGGAGGCCACTTGCATTGGTTGTGTTATTGTGTTAACATGCTCAAGAATGGACAGACAGATCAACTTCCCACAGACATATTTCATCCAAAAATGGAAGGGAATTGACTGCTCTTGTGTGAAAAGCACAGACCAAATTTCAATCATCCAGCTTTTTCTGCCTTTATGTTATCATATTCACAGACCAACAAACAAGACTCCCTTCTTTTTGGCTCAGGGAAGTTTTCTAAGGATGATTGGAGCTGGATTACCGACTTGATGTTTTCTGCCTAACAGATGGTGCACACATTGAGTGTTTATAATTTCAATCCACACTACCACAAACTTAATGAGTTTATACATCAGGTGCGATAGTTTAAGTAACTGATAATTTAGTTCTAAAAATATTGAACTAGTGTCTTTTCATCAAGAATACTGTTGCAGAAACTGTCTGGTTACATGAATGCAGTCCAATAAGCAGGATAAAAAAATAAAGCTCTTTATTCTACAAATTTTCTTGGAAAACAAACGTAGCACAGGTTATAAAACAACACTTGTATAAATCTTCAACAGAGATCACGAATAAATCTCAGACACGGCACTTCCAATAGCGCTCCATGTCTTATCATCTCACCAGCTTCCACTGCTGATCAAATTCTCTTAGTTTGAGAGCTTGCTTTTATACCTTTTCATTAGGAAGTGATGTCAATACATAGGAAGTGGTGTAATCTGTAGAAGGTTCTTGATATTTCTGGCTCCCAGTAGAGAAGGACCACAGTTCAGGACTTTTCTAGAACATTCCTTTTGTCGCCAAAATGGTCTCCAAATTTATCGCCAAGTTTGTCACCAAGGTTAGCATGCCAGGGAAACAACTTTACAGCTTCGTAACAATACCCAAGTGTACAAAATATGTAAACTCTTCACATCAGAAAGTGAGTGAAAAATTGATGAAAAAATTGCTTCCTTACAAACATGAAATAAGTCGTGTCAAATAAAAGGGTGTAAAAATAGAATTGCCATAAAGAAATACTTTTTACTACCTGTTCTATCTGTACTTTTCAGCTATTTTATGATGTCACCAACGGCACAGCAGACACGCATCAGTGAATGGATGAGGAGACACATGCCAAAGGATGGTTCAGTTTCCATGAGTGACGTGACATCGATGTACACGGTTCTTAATGTAGTGGGTCCTAAGTCCCGAGAACTGATGTCTGAATTGACTAGAACCGAAATGGATATTGCAGGATTCACATGCAAAGTGAGGAAAGACTTTTATTGTCATTAAAAAAAGTAAAATGTTTCATAAAACATAGTTGATTTATTAAATGAGAAGTTGTGATTGCATGAAAATTTTTAATTTTTAGAGTACAGTAAATTTTCGATTAACCGTCCTGACCAGGGCTGTGAAGGATAATCAAATAGACAGATAACAGAAATCTCTTAATACATATGTACAGTAATGTGGTTTCACTTCTGGCTTGGGACGAAAATGGAAATAAAATCCTTTAAGAGTGAATAATACATACAGATTGTATTTAATTTTACAGAAGATCAATATAAACTTTGATGTAAGAAGGGGTCGATCCAGGTTTTTTTAGGGGACAAATTTTTTGAAAAAAAATTTTTTTTTGTAAAAAAAAAAAAAAAAAATTCTGTAAAAAAAAAAAAAAATTATTTTTGTGTAAAATAAAAATATTTTTGTGCAAAAATTGAATGTGAATCGAAATGAAATTTTGTAAAAGAGCCATTTTTATGAAGTGGAATTCTGTAAAGGGGCTGTTTATATGAAGTGGAATTTTGTGAAGGGGCTGCAAAACGGCCTCAATTTTCGCGTGGATCGACCTATGGTAATATACAAAAATGTACGTGAGATGTAATTTAGAATATGGTGGATATCAGAAACTGACAGTTAAAAAAGTCACGGTTAATCAAAGTTTTATTAGTCTTTCATATACAAATCAAAATGTTGTTATACTAGTAATAACCTTTTTAGATGACAAATTCATCTTTTTTTTTGCAGCTTTACCATAGAATTAGGAGTTCAACATAGATCTCATTTTTAAAGGTTATCCCTGCCTAATTTTTCACTTGATTAGACTTCCATGAGTTTGGTCAAAGATAAGATGAGAAGACCAGGGATGAGATTTTTCCGCTTTTTGTTGGATTTCCGCTTTTTTGTTATTTTGGAGAAATTCCGCTTTTTTGTCCTTTTTTCCTCGCAAAATTTCCTCCCCCCCCACAGAAATTTGCTTTTTCTTCCGAAAATTCTGCTTTTACACAAAGAAAAAGAAACCTTCCTATCTTCCGTTTTCGAAAGAAAATTC
>BGPR01044721.1:0-12533 GCA_013235015.1 Araneus ventricosus | reverse complement strand
TTAGTCTTTACAACAAATCAATAAATGAAAATAAAATGTCTCTGTGTACTGCTAAATAAACATCTTCCCCTTCATCCCCATTTTAATGAAATCAACTCCACCTGCCACATGTGCAAAAGTGCAGAATTCCATACCTGAGAAGGATCAGTAGGTATAAATCAATTCTTTAAATGCAGCCATTAGTTACCCCCCATTCTATTCGATTTCTAGTCTTTTAAAAAATTTTATTGAAAAATAGAATCAGCTTGTAGTTCCAAATGTCATTTGAAAATTATATCAATTTAAAACTAAAAGATTTTTTTTAAAAAAAGTATTGCTGTTTTTATGCTAAAAAAAAGCGATTAGCCATCTTGATATCTTCATGGTCAACACTTTTTTTTAAAGAATATGCCTATACAGTTTAACACATGGAATGCATTTTAATCCCTTAACAGTTTGGCCTGAGCCCCACTCATGCATCGAACTATGCAATTTTTAAACTTATAAAGTAAAATTAAGTCATTCATAGATATTATACAGTAAAAGCTCAACTAACTGACATGCTCGGGAAACACCGATTTCCGGATACTTGAAAAGTCTGGATAGTTTAGTGTGACGGGAAAAATGGGGGGGGGGGGGTGTTTTTTGCATTTTTTTTTTTTAGATTTTTTCGGCCAAATACTTTGTTTTTGTCATTTTGAAATTTGAATTAAATATAATTTTTAAGAATACTTCTGTATCTTCCATAACATTGTATTTACAAAACAAGTTATGAAGACTTTAACATTGACGATTTAAAAAAGTATGATCTGTAGCCGACTTTTTACCGTAAATATACAGATTGTAAAAATAGAAACATGTAAAAATAGCCAACGAAACTGAAAAACATTACTCAGAAAACATAATAAAACTCTTTTAAGTGATCATAAACAAATCCCAGATTGAATATCAAAACTAATTAATTATATTTTAAAAAATCACAAGGATTAGTGCGTAATATGCGCGCCTCAAAATCTCCCGTGCGTGATATTACGTAATTGGAATCAACATCTGCCGGTATTCGTAGAGTAAATAAATAAAGTAAAAGAAAGAGACTTACCAATCTGGAGTAACCCTATAAGCTTTTTTTTTTTTTTTTCCCTTACCGATTCTGTCCCTTTCCTTTTTTTTTTTTTTTTTTGGTTGCCGATTTCGTTTTTAGGCGAAAGGTGAGGACCTTTTATTATTATTTTGGTTTTCACTTTTGCTTTTGAACCACACCCCTCCCCATAAAACAACTCTGTATATGTCATAGTACTGTACATTGCTTTTTCCCTTCTACACCCCCTCCATGCATAGCGGACATTACATTCCAGAAATAAATTGTCCGCATTAATGGAACGGCGCGGGCGCGCAGGTACTAAATTTTGGTGAGCAGATGTAAAATTTTTAGAAAAACTCATTTTCTAATTTTTCCGGTTAGTTGAGCTTTCCGGATACTTGAATGCTGGATAATCGAGAATTTACTGTAACTCAATACAAAAAAAGTACCAGTAATCCATTCACATCAAGTGTCCTATGGACTTGTAGTTAAATCAATAAAACATATCCCCAAAATGGGGGGTATGTAATTAGATAGTACAAAGAAATACAGCATTAAGGGATTAATCAATATTTTTCCTTTAACAGAGAAGCAGCAGATGTTGCCAAACAAAAACAATGGTCATATGTAGGTTGAATAGAAATGGCAACATACATAATACAAGGATGAGATTGTTAAAAAGCAAAAAGACTGAAATCATACACAAACAAAAAATTTGTACCATAATTTATACGCGAAAGATGTTTTAAGAAGTAAAACATCAGAGCATGCAACATGAGGAAACTATTACACTATAATAATTAATAACTTAATTATTTATAATTCAGTATGTATAAATAAGAAAAAGAATATTATATTATAAAATCATTCACATTAAAAGATAAACACATCATTAAGGACATCAGAAAATACAAAATTAAGACATTAAAACATATTTACCACCTGTGCATCACTGAGATGCAACATTCACCCAACAGAAGTCCAAGAATTATATTTAATAGCCTTTTGATAAAAGTTAGCTAAAAAAATAAATAAAAACAAATAATTTCTTTTGCTTCATGCAATTGTGTAAAGTGCTCTTTTCACACTTAGTGCTTTTGTGTAAAGTAAGCTCTTAATAAATTATAATAATGTATCATATATACTGAATTCTGTTTTATTTCTTTTATTTTTATACTTTTTTGCAAAAGTAACAGCACAATGATTTTGCACCTTATAAACTGAGAGGGGTTGAGAAATTGTACAGTTATAATGACAGATTCATTTAGCATTATTATTTGAAACCCTTTGAAACATTTCCTTAATTGTTAAAGAAATGGTTTTCTTTCATTTTTTCATTTGTGTTGCTTTTGTTGGTAACAGATCTCCATCAACATGCTTCACCCCTTGTTTTGGAGGGCTCCTATCTTTAACAGATTTTTCTTCAACAAAGGATGTGTTTGCAACCTCTGCAAGTTTATTTTCAGTAGAGGCTAAAGTTTTTGCACAGTCTTCATTAGTATCTCTTTGTTTAATTACTGGTATAGTTGTCGGGACTACATTATCTCTAGAATGCCTAGGTAAATCGGTTTTATTTTTTATTTTGAGAAGATTTTTTTTTAGTCTTATTCTCTGCTTTTTTGCTGCATTTGCACACAACTTTTTAGCTGCCTCTTTTGACAGGAATTTCTTTTTTTTTATGTAGTTTATTTATTTGTTTTTGTTCAGTTTTTTTATTTCTTCATCTTGGTATGCCCTACAAGATGACCTTAAGTTTTCAACCAATTTTTTTAATCTATTCATGCAATTTTTTTTTGCAAAATATGCCACAGAGGTTTTGTTTCCTGCAAAAAGGTGGTACTTAATACTTTGAATGGCACAGAATATGTTGGAATGTTCATCCTTGTAGAGCTTGCTGATATAATGTTGATTCATCAATAGAAGATGAATCAGCTAGTTTCCTGGCCGGTGGAGTTAAGCTGCATGGTCGAGCACATTTTCTTTCAAAAACGGAGGATAGAAAGGTTTCTTTTCCTTGTGTAAAAGCAGAATTTTCAGAAGAAAAAGTAAATTTTTGTGGGGTTTTTTTGGGGGGGAGGGGAACAGAAATTTGAAAAAGAAAAAAAAGGGGGAAAACCCCCCGGAATTTCGAGAGAAAAAAAAAATCGAAATTTCTCCAAAATAACAAAAAAGCGGAAGAATCTCATCCCTGATAATACAAGAATTGAAATATTCCCTGCCAAATTAGCAACGTCAGATTATGAAACTTGATGCATATTCTGGCATTTGCCCTGCTAACAGAAGAAATGTGTTTCTATTTTTGGCAATATGCAAAATGCTATTAGTTCTCATTCTTGAGGAAAAATTATTAAATAAAGTACTTAACTATAAATATGAAGGTTATTTTTGTACAATTATCAAATATCAATTCTCCTACTGAGGGCCTGAACTGAAATGAGATTTAAGTACACAAATTTTGCGATCATGCAAACATCCATAGCAAATGCTTCCATATTGATTCAAACAAGCTCGCTTATGGCTCGCTCTCATTTCTTATCTCACTGATGCAAAAGTTCTATATGTTATCCTAGATTTAGTAAGACTTGCTTGAAATTATACAGAGATTAAAAGAAGCTTATACCAAAAATGTCTTCTTCCTCTTTGTTTAGTAACCACAGTAGCTTGAAATCCCCACCCTCATAGAAAGCCAAGTTAACTTTCCTCTCTACATCAGGAAAGGATAATTGACTTTGACTTGATTTCTGATATTGTTTTTGAATATACTTTTTCTTCCCCTCTCGCAATAAAGGGACCACAAGGTTAGGAAGACAAAAGGTACAGATTTCAATGAAGTTGAACAGGCAAACACTCCTGCCACTCAGAAGGGTTCGAGTGGCCATTCCTAGGGGTTATTCTAACATTATGTCTAAGGACGAAAATTCTATGGCAAACAAATGAACATTGAGAGGCATGACCACTTCAAGAAATGCAATTATTAATTGCGATTAGGTAAAATTGCATTATAACAAAAACAGCAAGAGATGTATAATATCGAAAAATTTGAAGTAATATTCAGAAGACAAAATTCTTTGTTTTCATCAATTTTCTTCTTAAATAAAGAAACAGAACACAGTAATATATAAATGGGAGCAATAGACATCCAATACCATCCTGATTTGAACTTAATATTCAGTTAGAAATAATAATGCCTAAATTTGGAAAGTACCTACTTATCACTAGCAACAGTTATACATACTTATGAAAATATATATATATACATGTTTCCTATCAGACCCAGAATTATAGTGGAATTCGGTTAAATTGAAGCCCATGGGACCACAATAAAAATTCGAACCAAGAAAAAGTGGGTCTAAAAATGAGCACAGCAAGTAAAAACAATTTTTATGCTAAAAATGACAGCAAAGAAAAAGCAAGTAACTTTAATTATAAAGTAACAATAATTATAATTTAAATAAAAAATGATAAATTAGAAACTGTAATTAATAAACAGCATACAGAATTAAATAAAACAATTGTATGCAATAAAATTTCAAAATAAACAGCATAATGCACATCTACCGTGTTCAAAGATTTTTAAAAAGTGAGAAATTTTTTTATTGGTTTTTGACCGACTATACTTCCACATAAAATAAAACAGGCAGAAAGAGTGTACGCAAGATATAGCCGTATTTAGCAGAAACAATTTCTTAATTTTGATTTCGAATTCGCCAAAATCAATTCGAAGACGTTTTTTCAAAATTTTGTAATTGGAATTTCAAGGAATCTAACAAAATAAACAAACGAAAAGGGTTTCTTCCTCAAATCTTTTATCTTTCCATGTACAGTCCTTTACTTTTAAAAACATAACATGTTACGCATTTCTGTGTTAAATAAATGTAAAGTGTTTTGTAAGGCAGTCTTCATTATTTTCCAAGATATATTCGCACGAAACAAAGGAATTACTACTAAAACATGCTTAAGCAGAAAGATTTTAAGCACAGAAATAACGAATTTGGATAAAGAATTCGAATTAATTCACGACATAGAATGCATATTCGTAAGACTAGAAAATGCGGAAGAATTTCCGAATGGCATTGATACTTCTAATGATTACGGGGTATTTTAAAAATTAATAACTGACAAACGATCTAAATGTAAAAGTACTTACTTGTGAACTGTAAGAAATAACATAATCCAAAGAAATAACACCCATTATCCCTTAATTTCACTTTTCAAAACAACCGATAGCTTTCTGCTTTCAAACACGCCGGATTTTAAAGAGCGGGAAAATAGCTTCTCAAGGTTATGTAAGAAAAGGCCGGCTCATCAGTAATTTCAATTCTGATTGGTTGTAACCATGACGTCATACGAAATGTGATTGAGAGGAAAAAACTTAACAGTTACGGCTAGTGCCGTGAAGATATTTCTTTCAGTAATATTAGAATTTGTTTAGTTTACTTATATTAACATCCCGTTCTGAAGCAACACGAGGGCTATTTTGGGACGGACCTCGTAATCTTGAAGCGCATCAGATGGCGAGGACGACGCCTGAGCTGGCAGTCTCATCCCCAAACTTCTTCACCACACCAGGGGGAGGGTGTTTGGCCACTATGTGTGATTTGGCTTGCGACTGACCCCATACATGGCGGATCTTCAGCTTATTCGAGTTTCGAAACTGGAACCCTCCGGCCCCGAAGCAGTAGCTTTACCCACCGCAGCCCCTAATAATATCAGAAGTAGTTATGGACGAGTTTTCTGTTTCGTTTACTTATTTTAAAAACCTTGATTTTATTTACATTACTTTTAAACTTCCGCTTTTAAGATTCCGTTGACCACATGGAGTGCCACACATGGTGGCCCGAAGGCTCCTCAGATTCTGAATTAACAAATTTGATTGTGTAAATGCTAGTTTTTGTAAATAAAAAAAACTGGTTTTGAGTTACTATATTAATTTAACAATGAGCTCAAATTTTAACTAAATTCATACCTTTCATTACATACTAATTAAGGAAAAAAATACTTAACAATTAATTAATTAGTGTTCTGCCCTATATTTTCTAAAAATAAAAAAGTATTGACATTTATCATAATTTTCATCTTTCCCCGGTACTAAGGCAAGTTGACACTTTTGTTTTGTTTTTTTTAAATGGCAAAATAACTATGATTACATTAAAATAAAAATTTCTCAACACAACAGAAGATCAAAGTAATAATGCATGCAAAGAAAAAAAAGTTACTCCAAAATTGAATTTATTAAAAATAGTTAAATGTTAACATCGCCATCTTGCCCTAGTCACCCTTTACACGCGTTTTGCTTTCGTGTTCATGCATTCCCCCCAATTTTGTTTCTTTATATATATATTTCTTTTTATATATTATTATTTTTGAGAAGGATGGACGAGTTTTCTGTTTTGTTTATTTACATTAAAATGCCGTAACTACGTAATTCCGGTGTAATGCTAAGTCAATGACATCTTCAAAGCGAGAAGTTCAAAAGTAATGCAAATAAATTCAAGGTATTTAATGTTAGATAACAAAACAGGAAACTCGTCCATGAAAGAAAGATTTTGGAATAAAAAGTTAATTTTTTTTCTTTTGCAATCTACGTGCGTAACGAGTGACGAAACATTATGCTTCCGTGTTTAAATTTGTAAACATTGGGAAAAATTGGTTTCTTGCATTTTTCTTTCTCTTGTTTTATCTTTTGATGTTTTATTTTGCAACGTATATTTTTATTAACATTTTGTTCGTTCTAATGATTTTGTAAGTTCCTATTGCCCGGATCAATTTGGTTTTAGGAAATCCTTAACTACATCGGACCAACTTCTAAGAGTAGTCGAGTTTATTACGAGTGGCTTTTATAAAGGTGAATGCACTGGAGCAGTCCTCCTAGACGTACAGAAAGCCTTTGATAGAGTCTGGATCCAAGGAATAATCCATAAACTTATCAAATACAAAACCCCCACCCCACTTACTCTAGCTCCTAAAATCATAAATCGAAGAGAGAAAATTCGCAGTTAAAATCGGTAACAGTATTTCAGAAGCAAAAATAATGCGAGAAGGTATTCCACAAGTAGGGAAAATCTCCCAGATCCTCTACTCTCATTATGTTAATGACACTCCGAAAACGCATGAAACATGATTAGGTATGTACGCAGCAAGAATATTCTTGCTAAAAATAAAAACAATAAATAAACGTCAGTCGCATTAAGCCAACATCTAGAGAAGCTGAAAGACTGGTTCCTTAAAAGGAAAATTGCCCTTAACGTTAATAAAACAGAAGCAGTGTATTTCGTCATGGGTAGAAGAAAACACAAATCAATAGTTAAAATTTAAAACCAGACAATCCCCTGGTCTTAGCATGCGAAATATCTAGGCCTAATATTAGACGAAAAATTAACCTGGAAAAATCATATTACAAAAATAAAAATTAAATTTCGTGCAGCCGCAAGAAAACTTTTCCCTCTAATACCAGGAGAATCGGAATTGAATAGGAAATACAAATTTCTTTTCTATACTGCGATCTTACGCCCGATAATTACTTACGGATGCCCCATCTGGGGGGCAGCAGCCAAATCAAATATCAGAATGCTTGAAATTCTAGAAAATAATATAATCCGTCTAGTATGTAATGCTGGATGGTATATGCGAAATGAAGATATAAGAAATGCAATTAAGCTAATATGTTTAAAGAAATTTATCAAAAAAGTCTCAACAAAATTCTATCAAAATCTTGATAAAATTAATAATGAAAGCATTCAACAACTTGAAAATTATTCCCTTACCGGAGATTAGGCCCCTATCGGAGAGGGAGCATGGGCCCTAAAAATTACTTGCTTCACAAGATAAGCTCTTGTACTCGCTTCCGCTGCATCTTCATGTTTGTTAAGATGAAAGCATTCACTTCAGAATGCGCATCGTCAGGATGTCGTTGGAAAGATAAGTAATCTTTACTGCTTAAAATTTCTATTATATTTAGTATTATTATTGAAATCAACACTAACCCGACTTCAAAACGGTTCAATGATCAGTTAAGCCTAAGATTTAGGAGATTGAATCAACTATTTAAAGATTTTGATCAATATAGTGTCCCTTTTCCCGAAGATGCTTCTGAAACTGAAGAATTCGAAGCTAAATATTTTGAAACAGAAGTAATGTATCAATCCGTCTTTGATGCATTTGCCGTGAGAAGTACTACAATTTCAAATCTCACTGCAGTTGAGGCTAGTTTTAAATTTCCTCGTTTGAGTATTCCGCGATTCGATGGTAAATACACCGATTGGCTTAATTTTAAGGATCTGTATTTGACGACAGTTCACGTCAATCAATCATTGGCGGAAATTCAAAAATTTCAATATTTAAAAGGGCTTTTTGATGGACGAGCCACCTGCTATTATTATGAGCACATTCCAATTTCAGAAACTACATATGATGAGGCTTGCGACAAATTGATCAATCACTATGGTAGAAAAACATAAATTGTAATAAACAAATCTACAGACATATGAAAGACCTAACTGTCGAGTTAAAAAGGGAACTCGCCTCGCTCGTTCAATTCATTACTCTGGGTAGATTAGAAAAAAATTATGCTTGTAAATCTTATAAAAACGATTTTCCCAAGAATTCAATACAGCAAAGCTTTCGTAAAATAATTTTCTTTAAAAAAAAGCGATAAAGTGAATTTGAAACTTTTAGCAAATTAGTTTTGGTTGTTAAAATTACACCAATTTTGATATCCCAATTACGAATATAATTGATTATTGTTGATCTAATTCAACATCCAGTGATGTCATTTCTCAGTAACGAGGAAAACGTTCCCTTTCACGCAATTTATTAATATGCCGCCATAACGGAGATTTTAACTTCTACAAAGATTTTACGGTTGTAAAGATCTTTAAGACATAAATCTAGAAATTAGGTAAAATATCAATTATTAAACATTGAGTTCTTTTGTTAATCAACGGAATTGCTAATTTAAATCTAGTAGAGCAGGATTTGTCTTCTGAGTAATTATCACGCTCAGAGTTAACTTTCCTGTTTCCACTAGGAATATATTGGAAAGAATCGTGGAAATGCGTCTCACATTTCCTATGCTAAGTAAAGAGATTTTGAAAGGTATTCATTATAATTAATTTCGTAGGCAAGTTCCCAAAGACAATTTTTGAATTAGAAACCAGTACTGATAATAAAGTCTCATTAAGAGATTTGAATCGTATCTTCAAAGTTATATTGAAGATTAGAATACCGCCTTGGGAACTGAAGGCGCTGCAATCGCCCAGGTAAATAGCGAAATTTCCAGCTCGTACGCGCGCTTACAATGCGACTCTATTCTTCCAATTTTAAACTCCCGAAGGAGTTCCCAAAAATTGCCTCAGCCGACGGTATTTCACGTCGACTGGGCGGGGTATTGGGAAAAGTTTTCAACTAGCAATAGTCACGCCTCGGTAGAACCTCATCGGCTATGACACTGCCTCTGCGCAAAGCTAATGAGGTTCAATTTCAGAAACTTTATATACAAGTCTAGTCTTTTAAAATACTGGTAACTTTTATGAGTGTATTTTTCGAAAATTGATTGATTCTCTAAAGGCGTGAACGGTCAGATACAACGTATCAACGTGTTGAACGTATTGTTTCTCGCCGCTGAATAACCTTTTGAGATGATGGTTTTTTTTGTTCCATGAGAATGATACCCTTCAGCTCTATAAGGGGGAAAATTAACGAGGAAAGGAATTTTTTAAAAGCTATATAAATATATTAAAACAAACCCAATATTTACATTCGGATTACAGCTGATTTGGAAATTTTATGTTGGATTTTATAGCTTATTATGTAAATAAGGATTAACTCTGGTATTGTAAACAGTATGCAACCATTGCGCATTGTAAATGAGTGCATTATCTAAGTTACTGAATTCATATTATTGAAAAACAAGTCAGACGATATGATTGTGATACTATTATATTTTTCCTATAAGAACTGAATTGAACATCTAGACTATCTTTAATCTTTCTTTTATTAACAATTCAGAACTGGCAACATTTACATTATTATTATCGAATCCAGGGTTGCCAGGTTGGCCTTTTTAAGGCCAAATTCTGGAAATTTGGCCTTTTTCAACGCCCTTGGCCTTAGGAATTTTCATTTGGCCTTAAATTCATTTTTGGCCTTTTTTTAGCTTTATTTTTCCTTACGACTTTTAGAACGATTCTTAATATATAATTTTACTATTTTTTAATAATTTTTTGATATGATACCTTTCAACAGGCCAACAGTGAACTGCCAAACGAAGTATTTCCAGGATAAGAAAGGTTTCTGTCCCTGTATTCTGACTGTATTAGTTAGAATGCCTATAGCGGAAGCTATGTTTGTCTCTCCACAGCATATATAAGAACCACTTTCTCTGCTTTTATTCGTTTCTTTTTATGAATTCTTTTATGAACACTTCCAAACAAAAGCATAAAATATTATTTTTTTTTCTTGTCCATTTTTTTTTTTTTGAGAGAGAGAACATCACATTGCAGATCTTTTAAAAGAAAGGAAGAAAAAGTGTTTATGTCTGTAATTTCGTTATTGTTTGAAATACATATTAATACAGCAATAAAATTGAAATACAGCAATTTAACAAACGTTTTAATTTCAAATCTAAGGGATAGAAAAAAGTTTTCAAAAAATATTTAGAACGATGCAGCATATTGGATTTGGATGCGATCTATTTAAACAACATCGAAACTAAGAGGCAGTGTATTTTTGATATTTTTATCACGTTTTGGAAACTCAGCCATGTATTATGTGTCTGAAATAATTTTTTTTATATTAATGGGTTTTTTTACTGTCAGTCATTTACAGTGAAACCTCTCTGAGCGGCCACCCTTCCGTTCCGAGAAAAATTGGCCGCTCAGAGGGGGTGGCCGCTCTGAAGGGTTTCGTTACAATTACAAGATAATTGCTATAATACATAATATAAACAAGTCTGATACATATTTCTTATTTAAAATGAAGTTTGAGACTTATCTAAAGAGAAAATAGTACTTTATTTAATAATTTTTTGCATTTTTTGTGAAAAGGATACATTTTGTGACTGTTTTAAGTTTTTACCCTTCTCGGAAAATTCTCTATAATACTCTCTTTCTAAAATACTCTCTTTCCCTATTACCCTTCACCATTTTTTCAAGTTCGTTTTTCAGTTTAAAAAGTAAATCTCTAGCCGATGCTTTTGTTAAATGGGATGGGCGAACCCACCCGGCGGCCGTTCAGAGGGGTTATTTTAACATTAGGTCTATGGGCCGAAAAATCCGTGCCACGAAAAATTGGCCGTTAAGAGGGGTGGCCGCTATGTAGGGGTGGCCGTTCGAAGAGGTTTCACTGTACTATGTGTGTGAAAGAACTTTTGAATTATTATAATCACACTGAAAAATAATATAGAACGTTGTTGTTAACAGGAATTGATATATTTCGCCCATTCTGTACTCACAAGAACAGATTTTTTTTCTTTTGCAAAGTTGTGTTTGTCGATGTTTTATTTTTTAAATTTCACTTAAGTTTCGGACAAATAAAAGAGTGTTATACATATGTCAATCTAGTGGGATTCCTTTTCATGAAGGATTGTCATTTTCTCACAACACATAAAGGGAAAATGAGTGCTTTAATCAGATTTTCAAATTTGGCCTTTTCTGGCTTTATTTTAAAGACGGTTTGGCCTTATTTTGCTATTTTGATCTGGCAACCCTGATCAAATCTATCACGCTATCAATATGGCGATGTTATCAAATCTTCTGCGTCATCTTGTAAATATGTATATATATCAGCTAAAGTGTCATGAATGTGCGTGCTAAATGTAGATTAAATAAGTGTTTATAAAGTTCCGCTAACTCATTCATCCAAAATACGCGACCTGCCACCTCAAAATCATAACAGATACTAAACTTCTTCGCTTGGAGATAGATTTTTAAAAATTTAAAATCTTACGTTTGTGAAGTTTCAGACTGTCAATAATTTTAAATTGAAACTTATTAGAAGAAGATTAATTTTGTTGCTAAGGTGCTTCAACTTTCATAGTGCTTCTTTATTTTTTGTATACTCTTTGTTGCAGTATTGTCTAACATATCTAGATCATATTATTGTCCTGGTATTGATGCTTGCAAAGATCGCGTGGTGAGAATTTCTCAGAATCGCTTACTATTATTTCATTATGCAGTAATCAAATCTCACTTTTCCCCAATTTGTACCAAATATTTTGATTCTATTGACAAGTTGTTCCTATGTACATGTTGACTTCTATGTCATAAATCGGAGAAAGATCGCTTTCCTCTATCATATTTCTTAAAATTGATAGATTTTAATTACTTATCCATACACACAAAATCTTTCTTCACTTTTTGCTCCAGTGTAAGAACACAGAAACGAAATTGATATGACTTGTATTTTGTCGATCAAAAGCAAAATGAGTAGCACAGATTGAGTAGCGATTCCGAGAAAAATTTGGTTAAGTTGCTGC
>BGPR01044720.1:0-12533 GCA_013235015.1 Araneus ventricosus | reverse complement strand
ATCGTATTTGAAGTGAAAAAGTGACACAAACGCATTAGTGTATTGTCACCATGGCCAGTGGTTTAGCGAGGGTAAGTGGTACCCGGGGAAAAAAAGATTCTTTAAACTCCAGTCGTCATCTGTGGCTTAGCAAGCGTAAATGGAACGCCGAATAAGGTATTATTATTATCCTCGACATTTTTTGCTTTAAAAAATGGCGCAAACAAAGTGATGTTTGACTCCATGGCGCCCCCTTAAAATGGAGCCCGGGGCATCTATACCCCCCTTGCCCACAGGTCGCTACACCACTGAGAGTACCAATGGCGGCGATTGGGTGGAAAAAGTGAGGGGGAAAAAATTTATAGACATCTAAAAGACCACGGGGGTAGACAATAAAATTTTAAAATTTAGTTTAAAAAATTGGCTATTTTTCCCGACTATTGTTGCTTTTTTATAATTCCTAGTTTTAGACCGCTAAAATTAAACAAAAATTTAATTTTCTCTAAAAAGGTAGAGGGCGAATGCCCCCCGCGGGCGGGGCCCCGGACTCGGGGGCACTGGAGAGAACCCAAAGTCAAAACTCTACTGCATTTAGTATATCAAGAGTATTTTACTGAATTTTCCAGAATCCGAAAAGAGGTCAGCCCCAATTAGTACGGATTCCTGAGGTTCCACTGTAGTGTTCAGTCTATAAGCGTTATGATATTAAACAAAATTCTAATGCTGCCCTTTTCTAAAATTATTGCTTTTTAAGTAGTCTAGTGCAATTGCTTCCATTTTCCGCTGAAAAATACACTCACTTGGATATAATTTTCAACAATGAACCCGAAATCTGTGTAATGGTGGTTGGTTCTCGATTGCGTAGCTGCGTCCATTCGATAGCATCATTACACGAGGATGGATAGGAAAAAAGTTAGAAGCAGCAGCATCTGAAAAGTAATTATTGTGGAGGGAATATTTTTCCCCGGAGTGGAGACGGATGGTGATAGTTGTCTTACAGCGGTTGTGCTGATAGGTAATGCAAGTTTTCAGACGCGTCAAAGCGATTGAAATGGCAAGATGTTTAGAAAAGTGGACTTGCTTGTGTCACTTTACAAGGTTACCTTGTTATACATAACACGTTATCAAAAAAAATCATTTCTATGTTTCAGCACTCCTCTACAGATTCAGACATGCAGCAATTTCAGACTACAGGGGAAAATGAGGAAAATGGCAGAGATTTCATTAAAATAACAGAAACGTGTCCATTACCGAGGGTGCTTTTCATGATGCAGGAGAAATGAACAAAAAATATTTTGAATGGTGAGTTCATGTAATTTTTTTAACATGACAATGCTTATAAACTTTATACTATCTTTAAATTGCGTAATGCGTCATGCAAAAATCGTTGAAAACGATCGATTTATTGAAAACGATTTTTTGTTATGCTTATTTTTTTCCTTTCAATGATTTAAGCTATTTTTTTACTACTTTTACCTGTATGGAAGAGTTTTCTGTCTTGTTTATTTGCATTAAAGTAGGACTTCCACCGTAACCATCGACTTCTGGTGCTATGCTAAATCAATGGGAATTGTCAAAATTTTAACACTCTGTTTGAAGATGTTAATTAATGTTTAAAGTGGAGTTTTTCTAAATTTATGGCTTAAAGGCGTAGGACTACTTTACTCGCGTAACCCTTTTGTTTCTCGAAGTTTCGCGGTTTCTCTTTGTTACTCTGAAGTTCGTCTGAAGTAAAAGAATGAAAATAGATTCGAACCTCTTGTCCGAAACATAGTATCGTGATAATGTTTTTAGCTCGATTCAACTGTATTATATTATTTTTTAAAATTTATTTTTAATTATGTAGTAAGCATAAGGTGCACACAAAATGTATTTAATATAGAAGTTGAAATGCGAGCGTATAAATTCACTAAATAAAACAATGAAAGGTATTGTTAAATATACTTAAAATGTTTTTAAGAATTTATTAAAAGTAGATAAAAAAAATTGAATGGAAACAAAATTGGTGTCATTGAAAATATAATTTTTCGAATTTGAAAGTGGTGTAAAAATGAATTTTGTGCAATAAAGTGCTCTGAAGTTATTGAGAGAAAGCACGAAACTATAGATTAGTTTTTGATGAAAAATCTAAATAAAGTTTTTAGAAACCCTTTCTTTGTGAGAAACCGCTACCCAAGAACTAACTACGTGCCAAATGCTGTAGCTCTATAGGTCCAACGGTCTGCCCTGTAGAGCGTTTTGAACGATTTTGTCAATACGCACGTAGAAATTTACAGATAACTTGTCAATACGCACGTCGAAATTTACAGATAACTTGTCAATACGCACGTCGAAATTTACAGATAACATGCCAGCCTATAAACATTATCACGTTAATATTTTTTACCGCAGTTTTGTCTCTAAACAGATTAAAATCTTAATTTTGCCACAATCTTTCTACTAAAATAATAGACGAGTTTTCTGGTGTGTTTATTTTGGATTTACGGACCGTTCTGCGATAACCCTCCGATTTAAGCAATCGTCAAATCCATTCGGATACCGTATCAAGCGCTAAGTTCAAATAAATTTTTTCTTTAGTACACAAAGCGTTGAATTCTGTGTTCTTTGAGTTCGTGTAATACTTTTTATTCAAAGTGGTTAAAAAAGACTTAAAACGTCTGAACTTCAAATGGAGCAATTGTAATTATCTAAATCGTATGGTTAAAAATTTAACCCCCAAACAAGCCTTTGAAGTGTCCAAAAAGAGCGATAACGAACAATTATGGCAGCCTTTTCACAAAATTAGGCTTTTATTTTAAGTAAACATTGATAACTTCTGCAATAGAAACATGAAATTTAATATTTATTACGGCTGTTTGAAAAAGAGAGCCTCACGTTATTATTTTATATCTATACTCACAGCCCGGCTGCATATTTACAAACCCTACCCTGATAGAACTGAGGCAGGAAATCGGACAATATGATTGGCTCGCTTCGCCGAGAGCCGATGACGTCGTTCTTTGCTCTCGTACGGAAATTATAACAAAACAAGCGATTGAATGCGGACTTTGAATTAGTTTAGGTTTCCGTTTCTTGGACTTCGCGAATTTTGTTCTACGATACGCACCTACTTAGCAATTTTATTTATTCTAGCGATTATCCTTTTTTTCGTTTTATTATTATTGGCATTAATAATAATAATTAATAATTTTACTATTATTTGGCATTAATTGTAGTTAGATTAGTTGACTTTGAAACATCAAATGAACTATTTTCACTGGAATGACACGTCAAAAAAACCCAACAACATTTGTATAACCTTTTAGTTAATACCCTTTAAACAAAGTTGTAATCATTAGACTTTTCATTAGTATAATTTCTTACAGTGTAGGATGTTTTATTTTTTATGATATTTTAAAAAATAATTTCATTTTTAAAAATATTACAACCCAGGGAAGAATGTTTTCTGTGCTCAACTGTGGGAAAACGGAGAAAAGTAGAACGACTCTTGTTTTGTTATGATTGCGTACGCTACGTGCGAGAGCTGAAAACGACGTTACTGCCCCTCGTAGCCAATGGTATTGGCTGATTTCCTGCCTCAGTTCTATCAGGGTAGGGTTTGTAAATATGCAGCCCGGCTTAGCCGGGCGGAATTCAGTTCAATTGAATATTAAACGAGTAAAGGCGGGAAGAGGGACCAATGGAGAGAGAACCGCATCGAGGGAGAAATTCTGTATCAGTAAGTGTACACAATAAAAATATAAAGCTCTCACTTAATAGATTTTGATTACCAGCAAACTAAAATAGTAACAGCACTAATAACTCCTAGGGTAAATAAAAACAATAAAGCCATTCATTAAAAATTAACATAACTAAAACTGGCCACGGCGGGTCGGAGATGCTGGGCAGGCCGTGTTACAATCAGGTAATAAAAGTTTGGTATATAAGTAGATAAAAATATAATATTGCTCTTGGAGTTATATCTTCATTTCGCATGCAGATAAAATTCTTTTTAGGTTAAAAAAGGGAAAATCTCAGGAGAAAGGGAAATAAATTTTGGCCCGCCCGCCTTTGTTCTTCATATTAAAGAATTTTTTTAATTCCTCGTTTAATATTCAATTGAACTGAACCGTATAAAAATTATATGAAATAACTGAAAAAATTCCATAATTTCTGATCCAACTTTGCATGGTGAAATGCAGTAATTTTATGACCCAAACGTGTTGCTTCATTTTATGTTGATTTTTTTTTAAACTCTTCAATTTTTTGTTGTCAAAGGTAAGAAGTTTTTACAATAATGAAATTATTTTGATTTTTTCAGATAATTCAAAGAACGCCAATATCAAGAGAATGCAGCAGGAAAAGAGCCAAGTCCATCTAGTGATGGCGAATTATGTCTGCATGTTCTTGTGAATATATATTCTGTGTAAGAACAACACGACAAACTTAAGACTAACATGGGTCAAATAAGAAATGTCTGAGATTACGTGGGCCACAAAAAAGTTAAAGTTTTATAGAAATGGAGATTATTACGAAAAGCTAAAAAAAAATCAACTCAAGTCTTTCCTCACTGAAAATGAGAATCTCATAAAACAGCCACCGGAGCAACCACTTCTTTCTACTCCGACCCAGATTTTGCTCCTTCACCAAGACCTCAGACTTATAGACTAAGACCCTCTAGAGGTTCAATACCTAGAACCCTAATCAGTCCTCCTACAAGTATATAGATGCATCGAACTTTTGGGACCCGTCTTAAAATTGTTTTTGCTTTACGAGTCTTTCTTTTCATATGTAAACACACATTTTTCATCAAACATGTGAAAAGTAAAAAATTTTCACATGTTTTTCATCAGTGTTAAAACACTGTATGTAATCTTTCTTTTTTGTTCAATAAAGTTTCTATGCACACTCATCCAAACTGCAAACCGGAGGTTTTCATCTCTCGAGTCAGGGATGTGTCGTAATGTAAAGTAAAGTCAGTGGACTTTCTCATAAACTTCAACAGTATTATGCGTTGTATGCTTACCTTCGTCGTATAGTGAAGGTATTGAATTGAGTGTGCATTTTGGACTTCTTCCCGATGACCCACTGTGTCAAAAATTTGATATACATCCACAATTTTGCTGTCAAGACCACATAGCAAATTTCATTTATCTAACTTGCTGTGTTTCTGAGTTAGGGAGGGGTCGCATATGCCTGAATAAAAACTAAAAGATCTACCCTTCTAAAGATTAGGTTCAAAATTAGACACAGATCTGCAATTTTTATGCACAGCTCATATACTAAAATTCACCTACCTAGATTTTGTTTGCTTGTTTGTTTAGTTATAACATTCACAAAAGCATTAAAAGACAGAGAGGTAACCCGCTGACTGATTTGATCTTAAATTTGATACAGATCTATGATTTCACTAACGAAACCATTAGCCAAATTTCATAGGTCTAGCTCTTTTCATTTTTTAAGTTATCTCAGTACATGCAGACGGACAGACAGACTTCCCACTTACGGAGTTTGCTCAAAATTTGATAGAAATCTGCAATTTTGATGTAAATACCGCATGCCAAATTTCACCCGCCTAACTTATTCCGTTTCCTAAATATAGCACTCAGAAATACATGTGATTCCAAAGAATGTTTTTTGGGGCGAGGCTCCTTGGAGAGGTCTAAATCTAAGAGATTCATCAAAATTTCGAGGTCTAATTTTGTAACCATTACAATACATCTTTGTATACTTCATATGCGAGAAAATAAAAAAAATGTACAACGATAAAATTAAAGTTTTATTTTTTGGCACTTGGTACGCCATCTCTGATAACATTATTTTTTTCTATTTCGGAAAGAAGCATATTCTGTGCGATTAGCTTCAAAGATGTTCCAAGATGACTGACAGGAATTCTGGATCTTGTTTTCTTCCAGAAATGTAAATCGCAACAATAAATACTCCTAACCAAGAGAATAGTTTCTTATATAGATTTGAATGTTTTCAGACTAGGCCGGAAAACATTTGCAAAATTCAGTCATCGCAACTTCACCGAAATTTGCTTCAAATTGAATTTTATTTGCTTTCGAATGTATTAATTTCCATCTCACGTGGTGCAGATTCTGTATCTATGAAGAAAACTAATGGACATAGGTCCCTCAAAGCTATAAAATTTGCAAATTTTGTTTCAGATTCACTTTTTAAATTTAAAATTTTTCCGCATATTTTGATTTGATGTATTTTTACCTAAATTTTACCAACAATTAAATATTATGATAATATTTTTTTAAATACTAATTATGAAAATTAAGAAGAAATTATTATTAAATTTTTTGTTACATACTGCTCTATTAGCTGTTCTACAAAAATATTTGTTGTATTCGACATCAGGCCCTCTGAGTTAAAAAGTGTGAGGGGATCCCTGGGCAAAGTGTGATTTTTCGACCCCATTTACCTTTTAAAAGTATAATAAACACACTTATATTCTATCTTCGCAGTGCCCCCAATATTGACAACTGGGAATCCATATCCTGTCCTTGCCACTCCCCCGTCATATCCCACTGTCTGTCCGAGAGGCTGACATTCTTTCTTTCTGCAGTGAGGGCTCTGGGGGAAGGTAGCAGAATGAATATCTTTACTGATAATTTTTCTTCAACACAAGCTTTGAAAAATATGAAAACTAAATCTATTTTTGTCCTAAATATTAAAAGAAAATTTACAACTCAGGTGATTCCGTCGGCTTGTCCTGGATGAAGACACATGTTTGTACCTAGGAACGAAACGGCGGATCACTTTGCTAAATTAAGGAATTGAATTACTTAATAAAGCGAAGTGGACACAAGATTTTCGTTCGAACCTCGTATTCATTTCTGAAAAAGAAAATTACTAAAGAAAAATTATTACTAAATTTGAAAGGTTTCTGATGGGGCTACAACACTGGACAGAGAGTTAAAGAATTTTCACCCCTTCTTGATCCTATGGTATTGACCCATAATAAATATTTTATTCAATTTCCTATGGGCCATGGACCATTCATTGTTTATTTATATCGTTTTCATCCAGCCATTTCTCATCTATGCCCACGTGCACAGAGCGTACCGCCTATCATCATGTTTCTGATTGCTCATTTACAGAAAATTATCATTTAATAAAACCGAGTGATAATTTTAAAACATAATGGTTTAAGAACATCCTTAACAATGATGGATCTCTACTCAGAATTGGAGTGATATTTCAAATCTAACTGCTGGACGGTTGATGGTCTCTTGGGATAACCTAACTCTCTCTCTCTCCGTATTCTGCGATGACTTTGCTTGTGTTTTGCCAATATACCTTTTGTATTTTGGGTCACTTTCTCTGAAAGTTGCTCGGGAGTGATAAGATTTACATTGAAGTTGAGTTAATTGCTGCCGTTTGTTGGTTTCCTTCTTGTTGCTGTAGATGTTTTTAAATTTTAGCATTTTCTTTTGATTTTTAAATTATTTTTATTCTATCTGGTGCCACTAATGATATCATTAGTTCTTCACTTTTCATGGAGTACGTTTACTATTTTTCCCAAACTTAAAAGAATTAAAAAAGTAATAAAATTTGTTTATGGGAGAATCTGAGATATAACTAACCTATTCTAGGTTGTTTACGATATTTTCACGAAAGTATTAAAAATTATGTAATATTTGCTCTATGTTAATTATATTTGTAATCCCTATTTGTGATAGGAATTATTTCTGTAAAAAGTGATTAAAATATTGAAAAGATAACCCCATGTGGCTCAGATTGGGACGATGATGGTATATACAATATCAATAATTTTATGCTTTGTGTTTATTAATGCAATGAATGAATTGTGTCTGGTTATTAAATGTTACGACTACAACTTTTTGTGTATATATTATTATCCTCATGTGGTCCATTATAAACCTGCAATTTACTTAGATGTTAATTGGGTTAACGTTGAGATAATGAGCTTGAGAAGGTATAAAAGGTTGTTATAGACTGTTGCTATATCCTTCTCAATATGTTCCATGTGCTATGTTTGTGAGTTTTTTAAGTTTTAATTTCATTTTTGATGTACGGTTCTGTTATAACTTGCAATATGTTACAAGAGAAGGATTGGAATGGCTACAGATTGTTAATGTGGTCATAAATTATTGAGCCCATTTCAAATATCAATAAAAAAAACTGATAATATTACAACAGCGTTTTTTTTTAAGAGAGTGAATAAAAAAATTTCTTTCAGATAGGTGGCGTACCATTATGGCGTTCTAAAGTTGCTACAGCGCGAGATGTCCATACGCAATGGCTACTGATCAGCAGAAGCCGATGCGCGTTTTCTGGTTTCCTTTTTCAGTTTTTCGTGAATATGTAGAAAACTATTCAGTTTTCGAATTATAATTAATTTAACAAATTAAAGAACGTAAAATTTCCTACAAATACATACTTTTATTTTTCTTTTAACTTTAATAATTTCGCAAATACTGGCTCTCAAAAATGGGAGATGTCCAATAATTTACGACCACCGTAACGGCGCGTTACCTATTTCAATACCGCATTTTAAAAAATAACTTTTTTTAAATGCCCTCTCATTTTTAAAAACCGTAGTTGTAACATTATTAGTTTTTTTTTTATTAATTTTTGAAATGATCCAATAATTTATGACCACTCTGTATAATGGATTGTTATATTTAATCTCTGTATATAAAACGCTAAAGTACGTGGCACAGCAAAGAGGCTAATTTCTCTTTTGCCAATGGCAACGATTGGTTTGTTTACAAAGCAAATCCGGTAACCTCCTCCATGTTAGGCATAACTTCACAGTCATAGCCTGCTACTATATTCGTCCTTGTATAAAAGAACTTTTTTTCGAAAAAAAAATAAGTTGAAGTTGAAGAATTCACAATATATCTTACAATATAATGCAACTTTAGATGAAATGATTCAAAAGAGATCAATTAGAAATGAAGCAGATGGGCTTAGGCGATCCAGAGAACATTTAGATTAACGTCAAAATAGTTTAATTCAGCGAAGATAAAATCGTGTCAATTCACAAATTGAGGCGAACAATATGGAGATTACTATTGTGAAAATTGTACTTTGGCTGCTTTTCTGTTATGCTTATATCACTTGGCGCCTTTTTTTTTCTTGGCAAATTTTCTTGGAGAGCTGAATCGCCAGTTTGGCTCTAAAAGCGTCAGGAAAATCATGGTATGTATATAACCGAACGTAGATGGTCTGCGCTGGATCAACTAGTAATTTTTAATGCGATAATGTGCTGTTATCTATGTACCTTTAATATGTATTGTATTTGTAATATATAATGTTATTTGAATTCCAAATGAGTTTGAATTGAAATCTCACTTGAAATGTAAAATACAATACAGATACACCTGTAATATGCATCTGTACCTATGATATGGATCTGTAAAATGTATATGTATTTGTACCTGTAACATACATCTGTAAAATGCAACTTCTTTGTACCGGTAATATGCATTGTATCTGCTCCTGGGGTTCGTGCTCGACCTTCCTCGTGGTGTTATGTTTCTCTACCCTAGAAATCATCATATGACTCTAAAACTCTTGGGTTGAGTCGGTTCTCTTGGGCGATCTTCCTTTCGTAACTTCGGTCCTTCTTTCTGTAACATGAATTCAAGTTGCTATACAGTTTTTAATGGGATTCTGGTGATGCCAACATAAGCCATTCATTGTAAATGTTATTTCACATGAAATAAAATCATAAGAATTTTTCTGACTGCTTTTCTTATACTTATTCATCGGAAGATTTGAAATAATAATGCTTCTTTCTTCTGTTATACCACACTACAAGACAAAAAAAATCGCATTTGGTTTTTTGCTTAGTAATTAATGAAAGTTTTGAGAGACATGTATATAAAAGAATAATAATGACAAATAATGTCATTATTATGCTTTTATGCTGTACCAGGTTAGATTCACAAAATATTTTGAAATCATTTCATGCAAATGGAATGCTTTGCAGCGTTATATTCTGAACTAACAGCCTTTAAGAGAGCCTTAAAATAGCAATTCATAAAGAGAACAAAACTTATAAAGTGAAACTTTAAAAAGAGGAAATTTGGTAGCTGTTTAAAATATTGCAATGCCTGAACTACAGTTAATGAGCCGAAGGCCATTTTCTGAATATTTTGAATTAAGATCGTTGAGGACTACGTTGTGCTCCGAAAATGAAAAAAGAATCTTTAGTAAAAATTGGCTAATAATATCTTTCCAATATGGAATAGATACTAAATGAACATTACTACTCTAAAATGAGTCCATGGTTTTCAGAATTAGAAAAAAAAGCTAATTTGACTGTGAAGAAAGTTTTCAGAAGTGCACTTTCAATGTTTGGCACAATTACCTTTTCTCCTTTTGCTGTGTTAAAAAAAATCTGTAATTTATTGTATTTAGAGAAAAACGCATACAAAGCATGAAAACGAACATTAAAACATTCTCCTAATGTTACATGGTATAGCATAATTATTTACGAAAGAACCTTATGAATTATGGTGTTACAATGATCAATAAATTTTAAAAAGCTTAAATCTTAATAAGAAAAATATAGAAGCCCAGAATAACGGAGCATCTGAGTTTTCAATATGACATTTATTCATTTCATAGAGCTGGTTCACTAAGAGTGATCGAATTTTTATTTCTTTTTCTTTAATTTATCTATGGACGAGTTTTCTGCTTTGTTTGTTTAGATTTAAGTGCCTGCGCTACGTAATTCCGGTGTAATGCTAAGCCAATAGAATCTTCAAAGCGGAAGAACAACATACAAGCAGATAAAATCAAGGTTTTAATGTAAGTAAACAAACCAGAAAACTCGTCCATTATCGCTCTAACAAATCATTTTTGTTTGTTTTCTACGGTCTTCAAATCAGACTACTGTTTCTCTTGACTTAATTTGATTTGATGGCTATTCAGGATCCAACGACTTAGAAACTGTTTGGTCTAATGTATGCAAGATTAATTTTTTAAGTTAACTGCTGTTGAAAAATTAAGAAAGCGCATTACGTACTGCAAAGCTTGAAAAATTACTGCAAAGCTTGAAAAATGTACTGCAAAGCTTAAAAAATATCCTGATAGTGTGTTTATAAAGCATATTTACGGATCCTACATAGTAGGGAATGAGGTCGCTGCTTATTGGCTCTCAGCGTCACGTGATTTGGCTTCTTCTAAATGTCGTCATAGCACTGCGCTTCAACGGGATCTTAATTACTATTTTGTCTTCTGCTATCGCATCATGGAAAAATCAAATCTACCTTCTAATTATGATTATTTGGATGCTTCTCAAACGAATGATGAAAAAATTTTTAAAATGAAATAAATAACGAGCGAACCTTCAGCATTAGTAAGTACCGTTTGGTTTCACGACGCCATTTAGAAGTAAGCCAAGTCACGTGACGCTGAGAGCCAATGAGAAGCGACCTCATTCCCTACTATGTAGGGAGGCCGCGGTGGCCTAGTGGTAAGGTCTCGACCCCGGGACCAGAGGGTCGCAGGCTCGAAACCCGATTCCACTGAAGATCCGCCGTGCATGGGGCCTGTTGCACTCTAAATCATACGCAGTGGCCAAACGCCCTCCCGTACGTGTGGCGCGGAAGCTTGGAGAGGGGGTGCTAGCTCAGGTGTCGTCCTCGCCATCTGACCGCAGTTCAAAATTACGAGGTCCGACCCTAAATATTCCTCGTGTTGCTTCAAAACGGGACGTTAATATAATATAACCTAACCTTACCATGTAAGATGGGTAAATATGCGTTTATGAACTGCATGCTTCAGTGCTAAAATGTAAAATCAATACTTTTTAATAAACTAAATTTTAATTTTCTAAATCTTGTTTATACTCCGCGTTATTTAATTTTTAAATCAATGAGGTCTTTTTCAGATTACTGCATTCTTATTTTTATTTTTAAATTTTTTTCCTAAATATATGATAAAAACAGAAGAACAATTGTATTTTAATATTGATTTAAACGTCCAGGCCTTCTTTAATTTAATTAATCACACACAGGATTTAAGAATTAACATATAGCATTTAAACTAGTAAAAGCATTTCAATGCCCTAGAAATAAGGCTCTCTTCTTTCACACTAATATTTTTTGCTTCAGAATGTGAAATGGGAAGAGTTGCATTTCGCAAACGAAGAATTTAGAATTGGTCTATTACATGCTTTAGTTAGACGTCACTTTTTTCCGCACGTTAAACGGGAAAGAAGTGAAGCGTCTCTAATAAGCAGTATAAGAATGAACCCAAAAAAAAATGACGAGGGATCAAAGATCATCAAGTTTGGTGGGTTGCGGTGGTTTGATAAAGGTAGTATTCTGGGTACCCCCGGTTGGAATTTGGGTTCCGCAGGTTAACAGCGGATCCCAGCAGCCAGAGAGTGACTCAAACTATAGCGTCGATTATCTCGGTTCTTGAAACGCTTAAGATTCAAAGATTATCATATTTAAGATTTTACAAATTATGATTCAAAATTATAAAGCATTTCAAATTTAGTTTAGTTTAGTTATTACGTCCACATTTTTGCAGCAACTCGAGGGCTATTTTTACGTGGACCTTGTAATTTTGAACCTTAT
>BGPR01044719.1:0-12533 GCA_013235015.1 Araneus ventricosus | reverse complement strand
TAATAGAGAAAAGCCCAATCCAAACGCTTCAAAGAAATTAACTTTATTCATTCTATTTATCGTTTGGCATTGAGCAATTCATTTTTTGCACGAAATTAGAATGAACCGATTTTTATTTGAAATTTTAGATATAATTTAAAGTATATTAAAGATTACCGAGAAAGAATGATACTGACGAAATTAATAGGAACATTTTTAAAACAATATCTTGAAAGTTTGGAACAGATTATGAAACAAATTTCAAAACGTATCCACTCGAAAATCCTCTTTATCAAATGTAACTAGTGAATTCTTTTTATTTAGTTTGGAACATATTTTTTCTGAGGAATATGTTGCCTAAATTCCACCTCTAAGCACTTGCATCGGTACAAACGATTCAACAATTACTTTTTTTTCGTTAACAATCTACGAAGTAGCAAAACAAAAAACCTCAGATCTACCGAAAATCCTCTGTTGTCATAGTTACTAATATGATCGTCATTTTCCTTTCTGTTGCATCTTTCGTGTTGGTTGTTTTTGCTCAATCTGCCGTGCTTTGGCTACACTAGTTGAAAGCAAACGTTGATTGCGCTGCGTTTAAGCCTTATTCGTTGTTTTGAAATCCCAACGGTAGCATAAAATGTCCGGAGGAAAATTAAATACAGAATAATATTTTGTTCTACTTTGTCTGATGCTTCTTCTTCTGCATGAGAGACCGTGTCGTCATTTCGGAGAAAGCAATTTAATATTTGCAAGTTTTTCAATAAGAACAACCTTCATTTTTATTTCTCAATATTTTATTCTTTAAAATGTTGTTCTTCATTTTAGATTATTTTCTTGCTACGCATTTGCTTTAGAATTTTCTAAGTATGCATTAAAATTACTTGTGCTTCAACTTGTTTCTTGAGGTTGTATATAATATTACTTTTAACGTGAAATGAAATCTGCTCTGTACCATGTCGGTGAAGTTTTGTTTTAATGCTATGGAATAAAGAATAAAAGAATAATTCTAATTCCAGATCTATGAACTAGATAACATTTGGTTCCATTTATATAAAACTAATAATCAAAAAATCAAATTTCCCTTGCTTTTTTTTTGAAAAATCAAATTGTATATATTTATTCCAAAATATAATTTGTAAGGATTGAGAATTTAATAAAATCCTAGATATCCTCCAAAAAACTCACATTTTATTAGTCATTAAAGAAGCTTCGGACTTTCAGTACATTTCATTTTAAGCATTTTGAAACACAATTAATAAAAGAATTTTTGAAATGCTTTATATCATATCAGTTGTAACAAAACATACAATTAACTGTATGGCAATGTAAGAAAGAAAATACAGCCATCACAATTGAAACATACTTATAATTCTGTAATTTTAAAAGAAAATATCTAATAAATTTGCAACTGTAAAATGAAATAATACGGAAGATACATCCGGAAATTTGATTAAACATTTTTTTCTATAATCTGAAGACCTTACCGTAAATACTAACAAAAATATCATGAAAGAACACGCAAATAAAATGTAAAAAAAGCGATCAAACAATAGCAAATAAATACGTAATTTTATTTTAACCTATCTCTAACAGATCATTGGACGATTGTTTTTCTTTCTTTCTTTCTTTTTTCATAAATGAAGAATATCAAAAACTTGAAAAAAATGCTTTTGCCCTTGCAACATCAAAATTTGCGATTCGATGAAATGTAAAATAACTATATATCTATGGAGAGTTTAATTTCATTTTTTTTCACTCAAAGTAACATTATCCTTTAAAAGATGTAGTTTTTTTTATTTTAAAGTCTGTCTAATTTCGATTTAAAAATGAAAGAAAAAGCTACTATTTCCATAAGTCATCGAAACTTTAATGAATCATGGCGTAAAAGTTACGACGTTCATCCATCTTACCTAGAACCCCAACTTACCGCTTAAAAAGAAAACTAGAAAATTATAAAGGTTAAAGTTGTGAAAAAACAAAGCATGGAAACAATTGAAAAACTGATGTTAAACTAATTAATAAATAATTATTTTTCATAATTTTGAATTGAATCTTGCGATTTATAGCATTGAAAACAATGGTTTGAATATTTGATAAACAAAATGCTTCATTAAAGTTTAATATTAATATTGCTACAAAAATCATCTAGTACGTGAATGCAGTCCAACAAGCAGGACAATAAAAAATAAATGGCTCTTTATTTTACGAACATTCCATGAAAACAAAACATAGCATAAGTAATAAAACTAAGTAGCACTTTTATAATATGGTGGATACGGTTGTAATTCTGATATACAAAGTTGAATTGTTTACTTCAAGCTGCACTGTGCTGAGTGTGACGTTACGTTGGAGGCGTTGTATTGGATTCTGGGCTTAAGAAGTTCAAACATTCATTCTATCTCACTCACTCCCAGTCATAGCATGCTCCACTTGCAGTAATCTCCACGCTCAGCTAGGTGCAGTATGAATTCAGATTTTAGTTGTGGTTTGAAATGGTTTTAATGTTTTAATAAAATTGTTGTTGTGATAACATGGCACGGTGACCTGAGGATTTTAAGATTTCCATCGCCTGTCATTCTTGTTCAGCAAAATTATATTCAAGTTTGCTGCCATGGAGGAAACTTCAATGTCAAGATACTGCTATTCTATTTTGCTGATCCACAGCTTTGGTTCATCATGGTGGAAGCCACTTTCGAACTTGCCGTGCCAAAACCGATAACTTCAAGTATAACCAAATACAACTATTGTGGTGATCGTATCGCGCCTGAAGCTGCGGCTATTGTTCCTGATGCTATAGTTAGCCCAGATAGAATGGATCCTTACAAGCATCTGAAAGAAGCAATTATAAAAAGATGCGGTGAATCCAATTTAACTTCAATGATAAGAAATCTTAATCCTACAAATTCCACTTTTCATAATAATGATCAATTTTTTGTAAACACATCTTTAAATTCAAGTTCTTATGTATTTTTAAGAATTGATAAAGTTCGACCTCCTTTAACTCATCCTTACTCTGGACCACATTTAGTTAAAAGTCGATCTGTTAAAAAATTTGTCATAGATTTAAGTAGTAAAAATGTAACTGTCACTATAGACAGATACAAGCCTGCTTATAAATTGTCTAAGACAATACCTTCAGGAGTTATTCCAAAAGTGACTCTAAATGATTTACCAAAAGAGCAATCGCGGCAAACTGATAAGAGTGATCGCTTTAAAAATGTGAGAATAACTAGATATGGGAGACATGTTCATTTTCCTAAGCGAATGAGCGTGAAAATCTAAAGTTTAATTTCAATTTCAATAACATAGCATGGTGACCTGCAGACTTGAAGAATTCCATCGCCTGTCCTGCGGTGGTTTTAAATGTTTTAATAAAATTGTTGTTGTGATAACATGGCATTATCATTGGAATCTACGAATGCGCCTACGAAACCTTCACTCAATCCATAACATGGAGATTTCAACTAATCGCAACATTGTGATCCGAGTCCAAATCCTAGCAATAAATGAATAACTCAAACAAGCAGCAGATCACCATTAAATATCCGTCACAGCACTTCTAATAGCGCTCAATGTCGATCAGTTCACCTGCTTGCACTAATGACCAAACTCCAACTGACTGATCGTTTAACGTAGCTTGGTACTTATACTTTTACCGACAGGATAAGACGTCACATAGAAATCTATTGAACATTTACCGTATTTCCGCTTCTAGTAGAGATAGATTCGGTCATAATTCCGGCATTTCCAGGAAGCTTCGTTTTGTCGCCAAAATGATCACCTAGGTCGGGGCTCATTGATTTGGCTTTCGTTAAAACCTCTGTAAAACTCCCTTTCTTTCTATAAGATTAACATGTCGGGAAAACAAATTTATAGCTTCGTAACAATATATATTGTTATGTTGTTCTCTTAAATATAGTTTGTTCGTTATTTTACAGACTTCTTCATAATTACCGTTTGTCAATGGCATACACAAGGTGTCCCTGAACTCAAGGGTAAAATTTTAAGGGAATGTAAAATATACATAAAGGAGCATTTTTTGTATAGAGGTATGGCGTCCAAAATGAAATGTGTAGGCGTAAGTAATGAGGAAATGAAAAGAAAATTTTTATTTACATCTTTGTGTGAAAGTTTGCTAAGAATGGTTCGGTACAATTAAATTCTGACACGTGCGATCATTAGTAGTGATAAAGCCCTGGAAGTGCCGGTGCAATGATTGCCGTACATTGTGGCCGGTCATGTACAATACTCCAGTTGACTCTGATGAGGGCCTCTGTGGCAACTTGGCTACAGCAATCCCTAGAAAGGGAAAAATAGAACATTCATCTACACGCCCGAAGGGATTCACCCTCAGATACCTTCTGACCCTGCCCCCAAGCGGGTGTGGATTTAATCGAGCTCTAAGCTATGTGATGTTTATATGTTATATGTTTTTGTCGTAATGGTGTTTATATGTGTGTGTGTCGTGAATAAATCGAAAAAAGACAAACTGGATTATCATTGAACTGAATATCATATCACACACATGGAAAGCCACTACAGCCTCATTGCAAGATTGTCAGTCGCTGCCTCGACTGCTCGTAAAACACGGAACCTAAGAAAGACATGCCAAACATATGCTAGACGCTGCCAGGCTTATATCGATGTTGGTGGTGGCATGTTTGAGCACTTACTGTAATTGTTATCTGGAAAAAAGCTTTTTGTATTTCCGCCATTGTTTTTCCGCATACACTTTTCATTTCCGACTCCACATTGATATACAAAAACACTCTTCTTTATGTGTACTTTACTTCCTCTTAAAATTTTGCCTACGAGTTCAGAGACACCCGGTATATGATTTCAGATATTTTAACAAAACAATTCTTAAGAATTCTGAGACAGAAGCTTTCTTTCATTTTTCTTTTAAAAAACTCCACAAATCCAAACATGGACAAAACTTACAAAAGATAATCACTCTTATAGCAAAAATACCACTACCCATGAGCAATATATAATTGAATATTACAAAAATTCCACAAAAACTGTGGGCTGCAACACGAAGACACAAAGCAAAAGATCTCTCTTACAAAATAGAAAATCCTCTCGAACTTAGCAATTTTCACAAATATTTTATGAACATTTTCGTATGAGAATGTTGAAATTAGAGGAATATTAACTAAGGCTAGTGTGTGAAGTTAATTTTTAAAGTTTCCTTGAAAAAGAGAAACCATTGCACCCCGATTCCCAGGATTCTTAATATTTTCATGTTTTTTGAATTCCCCGGAACAAAAAAAATTGTAAATGTATTTAGAAAATAACCTCTTAAGAATTATATTTTGCAAAATTATGTTAAAGTAGAGTTTGGCTGTAAAAAGATTAGACATGATGTTTTTTCAGACATGAAAACACTCTTGAATAGTTTGTTAGCAATGCTTGAAAGACTTTTAAAGATAAAAATCAGCAATTTCAAAAGTATTAATTGATATTAAACAACCACAAATTTAATGTAATATAGAATTTGAAACTCTGACTGCAATTGTAGTAGGCTTGAAGCCAGTAAGAATTGGCCTATAAAACTATGTAGTCGAGACGGTACTTTGCTAATTGCCGTAGAAGTATGTGCTTTCATTATTAGAGTTTAACCAATAAAACTCAGAATTTGCTAAGAATATGAAATATTCTCTGGTAAAAAGAATTAGTGAGCGATTCAATGTTAGTGTAAATGGATTAACGCAATATCTAAATGTTGAGAGAAAGTATGATACTTACTGTTCCTCTTTTGTGTTTACCAAATAAACACTCTTTAATTCAACAAGCTAAAATAATTATGACAAATATTTTTTTGCGAGGAAGATAGTCCAACTCTTCGCGCTCAGGAGAAGAGAGCAATGAAACTTTGGAAGAGAAATCTTTAATGTTGAACGAAAGATTAGAAAAGGCGATCAACTCAAAGGCAAAGGTCTACTCTGTTCAACTAGCAAGAGTTCTTGCAGTTATTTGACTCAACGGAAAATCGATCCTCAAATATTATAAAACTGGATGAGGTTTTGACAACAATTCCTTCAACATCAACTGAAGCTGAGAGGACATTTTCTGCTACCCGGTTGTTCATAACAAATCTAAGAACTAGGCTGAGTGATAAAAGCATAGATTGCTTATGTTTTTTTAAAAATCATACATTAAAAATGAATAATGAATATATTTTATTTGTATTATGATAGGTGATATTAGGTGATATTTCGCCTAATTGAATTTTTTTTTCTACCTTTAGTCGTAACAGAGATATGGGGAAGTGATAAAATGGGGGAGGGGATTGAAAATGGCATTTTAGCTCATAACTTTTAAAAATTTGTAGCTATCAAAAAAGTTTCAATACAAAAGTTGTTTATTATGAAAAAGCAATAATTTGTAGCTGAATATGTAAAGGAGTGTAAATTTAGGAATTTATGAATATCCTTTTTTGTGTAATTATTATTGATATCGATCAAAAATAACAAGTTTTAAGATTTTTTTCAAATTTTGATGCATTCCCGGGAATGACTGTTATGTTCCCGGGATTTCACGGAAATTCCAGGGAAGGAAAAAAGGGCGGGAAATCAGAAACCCTAGTTCGTTCGTTAACCCTTCGCCGGAAGTAAGGGTGGAAAGACTCTCCCCGCTTCGGACAGGTTGATACTCTTCCGTCATCTTTATCGTTACTGTTTTGTTTATTCGGTAAGTTAATTCTCACTTTGACGCCAGTTTTGAGGTACTATGGCTTTAAAAGCATAACTAGGTTTTAATGAAAAACAAGAAGGTTCTCAGGTCATCTTCAAGCAAAGAGATAATTTCAAAACTGAGTTTTCGTGCGGCCTCCAAGGAGAAAGGCTCACAAAATTTTGAGTTTGAGCCTCTTTATAGGAAGACTACCTAATGCAATGTTTACATGATGCGACTTAAGAAAAATTTCTAGATCATGTCCTAGAGACCAAAACCTCCCCTTGTTATAAACTTTATACATTATACATAAAAGTGCATATATTACATTATATTATAATGCATAACGCTTTCCCTATGTTATTTTGTGAACACAATAACTAGAGTAATTTTAAATGCATTTGAGCTGGCGAGTGAATGATGTATTGCAGAGAGGGTGAAAATATCGGATAATTCATAGAAGGGCATTAAGCTTAAAGGCGATGGAAATGGTGATGGAAATTTCCCTTTTCTCATAACTGAATATAGAAAGACAATTCAAATTAGGCGAATTATGACCTCATTTTAATGCGCATCCTTTGTATTAACCCCTTAAGTCTCGCTCCAGTCATATTGTCGTGCATCGAATTATCTCATTTTTAGGATTTTAAACTAAAATTTAATCATTAATTAGCTTTATAATTTGACACAAAAATTACGTAGAATCCATAAGCACCTCAAGTATTCTATGCCTCCTTAGATGAATGAAAACGACAGCCCCGTTCCAAAACAGGAGGCATCATCTCATTAGATAGCAAAAAAATCGATCCTTAAGGGATTAAAAGATTTTCAATTGCTTGAAAGTTAGGGAATGGGAAGTGATTTTCAACCCTAATTTCCTCCGATTTTTAACCTAAGCTTGTAATACCTTCTTGGAAATTCTCATCAGTTTTATTCTCTCATTCTAATTCTTATAGCTTTGAGCTGCATGAAATTGGAGGAAGAACTGGCAGAGGGGGGTCAAATTTTCTTTTCCTTATATTTCCAGATAAAAGGAATGTATCTTCGACTTCCAGCAAGTCAGCATGATTTTTTTAAGATCTGTATCTGTTGCTTGTGTTGATAGCTTGTTAAATACTGCGATCTGTTTGCTTAATCATTTTAATAAACAAATAAATGATACAGGCCAAATAAATGCGTCTTTATTTACCCGATAATTACAGAATTCATTATAATAGTTTAACATGAATTATTTTTGTATCCTAACAGCTAGTGAAGCGCAAAAATAACAGGAAATACCCTTTCATTCGAAAGTGGTATAGAAAACATCTGATTCTTATAAGAATGATTCATAATTAAAGTTGCATCTACAGTCAAAGGATAATTTAGCTTAAGGTATCCGACTGGTTTAAAATCGTTGTTTTTAATGAAATTATCAAAAAGTTTTTTATGATTTAATTTTGTAGCCTGTTTAACCAGCTTTCTAAAACTGTCTCACTTTTTACTCTACGTGAATTACAAATGGAGTTACAGCTGTTTTATTACCGAACTGTAAGCATTATTTTATGTTGCATGAAAACTTTAAATGTGTTTTCTGAGAAATGATATTTTTGAGGAAAACTGTCGACCGCAACAATGATTTATCAAAAAGTTATTCAAGTATTGATATGAAATTTTCTGAGATTGTTTTCTGCAATATGCTTCATGTTTTCCTCTAAAAACTAAGGTCAATTTTAAAATCAAGTATTATTTTTAGGCGTGTAAATATAAACGAAAAGCATTTTTCATGAAAAATTACCAGTTTAGTAACTATGTTCAGCTATATCTCAAAACAATTTTGAAGTACAAGAAATATTTTAGAGCATAACACAGATAACTGTCATAAAAATGTACTCCTACAAAGATTTATGTATATTTAGAATATGATTTTGTCTATCGCTGTTAGAGTAAGGCAAATATTTTAGTAATTTTTCTTCAAATTTCTCGGTTTTTTTAAAAAAATATTATTTTGAAAGCCTAATTTTACAATATTTTCATAGTTTTAAAACATATGCATTTGAAAAATAACATTAAAAATATATATAAAATATTTTTCAAAAAATGTCCCCGAACACAGTCGGATACCTTAAACTAAAAGTATAACTTGGCATACATAATTTTGTTCAAAATTTATATTAAGACAGCAATCCTAAATCCTGTATAAATATTACATATCGAGGAAAACACCACAAAAATGTGAAAAATACGTCCAAAGATGTCCCAATCCACTTGACAGCCATCCTTAAATATTAGAACAAATCTGAATTCCCCAGATTCTTCTTAAACCATTTTGAAGCACATGGTAATGTGTAACATGCTCTATATGACACGCATAAACCAATATGCGCGACATATTTCGCAATCTTCATTTTACACGACAATTTCCGTGCTCCAAATCACGGCGTCCTCTACTTTGAGCTGGCCTTCTCCAGCCGTTCTGCACAGAAAGCCGTTCCCCTGCTTTCATACTTCAGCTCATCCTCGATATTAATGAATAACAGCACAAAGAGCGCTCATCACTTGTGTAGAGGAATTTTAATTAAAGGGATGTGTCGACGTCGCCGGAAAGATTCAACACAACTCCAGGTAAAAATTGCCAGCAGAGGTGAAGGAAAGGGAAACTTCTGCTGCAATTTCCCTGGGAGGAACCCGAGTTTGATTTTCTCAGCATTAATAAGCTGTGAAATGACAACGTGTGTCAGAAGGGAATGAGTTCGTTTGTTAATTTTGGACGTCTAACTCGAGGAGTTGTTATTGCAGAACTTGACTCGTAGATGCGTCGTATAATTAGAAGGATAAGATGAAAGACACTTTAATCAGTGTTGTGTCCGAATTTTTATTCTACCTTTAGCATATACTTTATGAAGTAGCAAACCTTGAGTTAAGCATCCATTTTATTTGTTAAATGAAACTGGTCCGCACCAGCATCTGGTTATATCGTCGCTTAGCAAGAAACACCTCCTATCTCAATTTTTTGAAATTTCAAAGAGGAAGAAAAAAACTGAATTTTTCCGCAACCAATAGCGGATATTTCTAAATTTTATTTTTTTAACATTTGATATGAACATAAAAATGCATGTAGGAATCGTATTTTTCCCGTCTAGCTTAAAAGCGTAAGTTTAATCCCTTCTTACTAATATTTTCTCACTTTCCGTACAAGCTTATTTGAATATTGCTGTGTCAGCGGAGAGATATCGGAAGATAACGATCATGAGCTTCCTCACGGTGTTAATCACGTGATACGTAGGTGTAAGCTCTACGTTAAAACCAAGTGTAATGTTTTAATCCGGAGAGATGAATTTTTGAAATCATCAGAACGGACATGAGATAGATAGATGAGCATAACGAGCTACGGGGGTCTCTTCCCTGTTAGCACGGCGGTGATGGACGATGGCTGTAACTAACTAATCTTTAAACGAGATGTAAGTTTGATTTTTTAATAAGTAATTAACAAACCCTAAATCTCTCTTGTCTAATCTGTAAATAACCATCTGTGTAAATACCTTTCTCATTTCATGTTTTAATAATAAATAATTTAGTTTTTAAACTACTGTTTCTCCTCCTTTATATTTGGTGCATTTTCCCCTAGAGTGCCCGTAAGCTAATAATTTTCTACAAGCTATGTTGGCTTCGGCCGAGATCAATAATTTTCTATAATTATGGTTGCTCAAGCCGGGATTATTTCCCCTTCAACCTAATTTTCCCACATGCAGGCTCCTACCAGATGTGGAAAAAATTCAGAAATATTCGTTATTGGTTGAGGAAAAATTCAGTTTTTCTTCCTCTTTGAAATTTCAAAAAAATAAGATAAGTGGTGTTGCTTGTTAGGCGACGATATATGAGGTGCTGGGTTTGGTGTTCGGTCTAAATTTGGTCACCCAACATTTCATCGAGTGCTAACTTCGTTTTGCCTTTAACTTAAATTATATTTGTAATTCGAATTTTGATTACGCTGGAATTCTTCGGAACAACTACTGGTGGGAAGTTATATATCTGTAAAGAGCAGATGAAATTAGTACCAAATTATTCTGTGGTCGGAATTGTGGATTTGGGGTCGTCGCAAGTAGGTGACTTAAGAGATTTAAGTCCAAACAGATGAGAATAAAATTTCACTAAAATTTATTTAATTTGAATAGAATGACTTCAGACACTAAGTGCCAATTGCCCTAGGTGATTTTGTCTGTTAAATATTTGAAATCTTAGTGTGAGTTAAAGCAACTTATGATTTTTTCAAAATCATTTTATAGTTTAAAAGGACATAATTAATACCAGGGACAAAATCTGTAATTTAAAGTGATAATTTTACTTGTATAAAAAATTTCGAATTGGTGTCCTATATCGTTTCAAATATGAACGCTGTCTTTATGTAACTTCATTTATTAGTTGTATTTTATTTTATTATTTCTTTCTAGTGTGATTATAGCAATTTAGCTTTAAAATTAAGAAAGTAGTGTTGCGAAGCGTGGCTCACAAAGTTTAAGAAATAATCAGTGCAAAAGTAGAATTAAAAGACTACTTATTCTGAATGTTACAAGTCATGAATTGCTAAGAGGCCCCACGTATGATTTGGAGTGCAACAGGCCCAATACACCGCGGCTCTTCAGTGCAATCGGGTTCGAACCTGGAAACCCTCCGGCTCCGAAGCCGACATCTTACCACTAGGACACCGCGGCCTTATGGAATGCGAGAGCAATAATGCGACAGTCGAAAGGAACATATTTATTTCTTTGCCTCAAACACGAGGCTTGTTAAAGCGTTATTATTGTATATGTCTGTATAGATAAGAGATATATATTCTTTTCAAAATGAAGAGGCTTTTCCCACAACTTGATATTAAACTTGAATCTTCGAATAGTTATAGATAGTTGAACTTTCTCTTAGAATGCAGCTAAAATTGACCTCTCTCAAATGCCGCTATCTTTATGAATCATTACGGTATCCAACTGGAATTTTTATATGTTGCCCTATATCTGCCTTTGAAATTATGAAAGAAAAATTGTGTTATGTTTCGCGAAAAGAGGAGTTAAACTATGAGGGATTTTCCTGAAATTGACATTATACTTATATCTTCGAATAGTATATTGAATTATATAAAGGTTAGAAATATGCTGAATACCTATATACACTTATAAATTAAGTACATAATTTTAATTGCAATAAATTAGGCCTTATAAATAACAATTATAAATAACAAAAATATCAGATTGTGAAAAAGCCATCATCATTTAGCTTCTCTTAGAGTGCAGCTGAAATTCACCTCACTGAAATGACGATGTCTTTCTGAAACTTAACGATATTAAAATGAAATTTTCATATAAATTGGCTATCTGGATATATCTGGATTTGAAATAATGATAGAAAAATTATGTTATGTTTCGCGTATGAACAGTCATAAATTATTTACTACATTTACTATATTTACTCGAATATATATATATATAAAGTATTTACTTTTAATTTTTATAAAATACTCCGTTGGCATATTTTCACGTATTCTTGAAGTTTCGTATGATTTGGTTCAAAACTCTGCATGCTATGAGCAAACAACATTCAAAAAACTTGGGATTTAATAAAGTAACATTAGAATCTTCCCAAATGTCTGCTATTTTTACGAAAATGCATGTAGGCAATGTGCATAGCAAACAAAACCATTAATAGAAGTTTAAAATCATTATACGGTCCCTTTTATACCCTCCCTTACGCAGTCATCCGAAATCCCTTTTCGTCTTCATCAAGTTCTGGTTGGTTCCCTAAATGCCTTCGTAACCGTATCTTCAGTGCAAAATGTGAGTTTCCACGAATCTGAACAAATGATTTCGAACCATAATTTCCTTATTAACTAACTGATTTCGAACCAT
>BGPR01044718.1:0-12533 GCA_013235015.1 Araneus ventricosus | reverse complement strand
TTGGCATGGAAGAACAATACAGCTAAATTACACGAAAGCATCATCAACCAGCTCATTCATCTGAGCAACCAACCAGCAGTAATCGATCGTCTCCCTTTTCACATACCTACTGTTCAGCAACGGATTCCGAGACTACCAGTTTTGGACAATTTTACACCGGAAAGGGATGTCAGGCAATAACTCATACGAGCGCATTTCCGGAGTTCTTTGTTAGATCACGCTCAGTAAAATGTAAACATCACCCTCCCATTCTTCACTTCCCCCTATTTTAATGAAAATAACTCCGCCTGGCTCATGCGCAAAAGCGCGGAGGGTTTCCATATCCGTTGCTAAACAATAATTCCAGTTTTATTACCAAAACAACTCGTTGATTTAGGTTTGATTTTATATAACTTAGCTCGTACTTTCGGGCTTAATTTTCATTATTTTTTAGTAAATAAATTAATAATCCGTCAACAATTTTTGGCATACTCATGTAGCAAAATGTGGGCAAATTTGAAAATTATTAGAAATCAAATCCTCAACAAAAGATTTAAACTCAAATTTAGCAGCTATTTAAAAATCTTCATTGCCTTTCCACAAACGCACTAAAATATTATGTTAGTGTATTTATTTTAAAATGCATTTTCTTAAGACACTAAATGTTATGGTAATTTTTTTAAGTATTTAAGGATACCAGTCGACATCATAGTCCATCGTTCTGTTTTATAAATAAAATTTCAATAAAGGTTGTATGTGCATTACGACAGAAATTAAATAATAATTGACATGTTAACAATTGACAATTAAAATACTCCGAAATTTATATTAATTCTTTTAGTTCTTTAGAAGTGATATGATTCAAAATAAACATAATGAAGAAAATAACTGAAAACATTTCGATAAAGTTCTTTAAAACAGAAGTATTTGTGATTTGTTGAGGGAGCCTTATAATAAATTAATAATATGACTTGCAATTAATAAAATTATCATAAATGGCAATAGTACTACTAGGCTATTCCATGGAATGTAATTCATTTCATATAACTTTACATTAATTTGTATAAGTAGCTATGGGAATGTTCAGTGGATTCATGGAAGGTATCGCTTCACTTAATTAAAGCAGTATTAATATATATGAATTTTGAATTAGAAATTCTTGCGCTCCTTGAAAAAAATAATGAAACTCTCATATTCTGCAAAACAATAATATGAGTGTCATTTTGAAAGTACGTTTACCTATGGCTGTAAATAGAAGGTAAGTGTAGTTGTACGTAAATATTTATTGGAACAAATATTGCATTCATTAAGTTACTTTTCAACATGTTCACCACTGGAAATTAGATATTTGTCACAACGAGTAATCAACTTTTACAATCTTATGTTGAATTAGTTTGCCGACTGGAATGGAGCCAGATCTGACAGCTATTTTAATTTCTTTATTATTTAAAAAATGGTGGTCAAATAGCAATTATTTGGGATTTAAGAAAGGATGAAAGTCGCAGGGAGAAAGATCAGAGCTATAGGGTGGGGAGTTAAGCACCTACCATTGGAATTCTTTAAAAAGATGGGCTGTGTGATCAGCCGTATGTGGACAAGCGGATAGTAGCGTGGATCATCAAAACACTGGCACTCAATTTCTCGTACTCACAAGCGCCAAGCATAATTTAAAAAATATGGCTTTTTCGTACTCATTAAGGTATCAAACGTGTGGATTCATCAAAATCTGGATGTTGTATTTTTTACCATTTCAATCAGTAGCGAATCTAGGATTCGGGTCTGGGGGGGGCTGAGGTCATAAAAATTTTGTATTGTCGTGATGAAGGTAAAATCTGAAGGCTAAAGTAAACCAAAACTCTTTAACTTTACAGACTTTACTCACCTGACAATAAGAATCATAAAAAACAATACAATACTTTCGATAATTTAATAAAAATTACAATGAAATAACTAGCCAAAAAATGTCTTCGACCATGCCAAAGCTACAAGTACAAGTGGAATGACTACAAAAGTAGGAAAATTTTCGAGCCAGTCAAGCCAGAAAGTAATGTTGAAACGATTTTATTATTTTTTAAAAGAGATAAATTAAGAAAAAACAGGTTGTAATAATGTTAAATAAAATCAAGAATTCTGGCTTGGCTCTGGGGGGGGGCTGTAGCCCGACAGCCCCCCCTCCTGGATTCGCCACTGATTTCAATACTTTCTACAATTCGTATACAAAAAAGTAAGAGTTAAATCTGCTTATTTAATCGACAAACTGTTTTAAATAAGATTCCAGATGATATTTAATATATATAATATTAAACATTTTTATCATGAGACAATCTCCACATAATATTTTTGAAATTATTCTGGAACAATTTAATCTCACATTTATTATACTCCATCCTAAAATGATTAAACATTTTATTTAGTACCATTTTGTAAAATAAGAAAGTGCAAATGACAACTATAAAGAAAAAAAACAGAGAAACCCAAAAAAATCCATTGTTTCATCTGCTAAACTATGATACAAAATGCAAGCATAGAACGTGACAGACATAGAAAAATATTAGACCTTAAATAGCAATTTTAGATAATAAAAAAGGAGAAAGTATATCATTATCAGGTGACGGGCAAAGAATAATAATTCTTCCGCTGAATAAATCTCCGAAAAATTCTTCTTGTCTACATAGGGAAAAAATCAGAGCTTGATTTCTTGTTCCTGATTCTTTCTTCCGTACAGACTGGATGTTTTCCAAGCTTCTGTGAGAGAAATGCATGGCAAAAAAATGGCTGTACGTTTTCTTCGCAACTACCATTTATTACGCGGCTATTAGAGAAATATTCTTCGCTTTTATCTCGGTTTTCTCCCTTTTTTTCCTTTCCCGAAACTCGTATCACGTAAAACAATAAATCTTTTTGTTGAAATAGATTGCTTCTCTCCGAAGACCCCTTAGTGAAAGTTTTCCTTCAGCCATGGAAATTAATCTCTCACTCACACACATAAAACTGCTTGCTTTCGAATTATTTATATAGGCTTTTGTAATTAGATAGGATGCATGCAAATTTATTATTCTCAGAGCAGGTTACGCAAAGCACTCTAATGATGAGAATTTAATGGTTTGCTTCTATAAGAATTCCAAAAAAATTTTTAGTCTGTTTTAGGTAAGGTTTTATTGATTTATTTTTCCCTGAGTTGAAATATGAGAAATCTGTAAAATTTAACAGTATTACGGTTAGCATAAGTACAGTTAAGAACAGTTATAAATTGACTAAATTTTAATGAAAATATTATTTAAAAATTGATTAAATTAATTAATCAAACATTAATAAAAATTCTTAGTATTATATATAAAGGCGCATATGCAGCTATTTCTAATATAATACAGATGCAAATACTAGATATACTAAACAAAAATTAAAAAAGAAAGAAAAGTATAGAAACAGCAGATTTAAACATAAACGATGACAATACATCTTTAAGCGTACTGACGCGACAGCCTCAAGTGATTGCATCAACAGAAGTTTAAAACGATTAATATTTAAAACACATAAAAATTTATTTAGAAAGTAAAAAATGTTCAAAAAGGAAGAAATGAATGAGAAATCGAATGGCGAACTTTATCGAAGACCACTCGCCATAAAGATTCCAAATTAGACAAGATTTTCTTGTTTCAAGTCAAGATTTCTTAGAGATACTTTTCTATACTTTTCTTTCTTTTTTAATTTTAATTTTTTTAGTATATCTATTATTTACAGTTCAGAACGATTGATTAGATTTGTAGAACTCCTGAAACATGCGCAATGTTAAATGTTGCTCTCCTAGCAGCGGTAAATGGACCACGCAGATCTTCATTCATCATTGAAAATATATCTTGAATTAAAAATAGCACTGAAATAACAAATTTGTATCTATCCCCCATCATAAGAACGCGGGAAATGCGTCAAAAATACTCTTTATTTTTGAACAGTACGTAAAAGAAACTAGCATTTGAATAAGAAAGTCATTTCCCTGTAGTCCAACTACCCGTAAGCTAGTGCATTTGCTGGGAGAAGAAGATTTTGCGTGGTTGAGAGACTACCGTATCAGTAGCGTACTCAGGTAACATGGAAATTAGTGACCCAGATAGCAATTTTAGTTTGCAGCAAGCTTACCACAAATTTGTCATGACAAGAGTGCAAACTTGCAGCAAGTTAACGAAAGCTTCGAAGTCACCGTGAAACAAACTTGCAGCAAGCTTGCCGTGCAAACTCATTGCAAATTATAGCAAAAACAGAGTATGAACACAACCCGGGCTAGAACTCGCGACCTACCGTTTAGTAGCCAAACGTCGATACCACTCGGCCAGCTGAACTACGAGCCGAGAAGACAGATTTCGCTAATACATCGTTCGATTCGATTCGTATACGATTTATTTTAAACTTTTTTCTTGATTTCATTAATTTTTTGAGTTTAGAATATGATTTGAAGTCAAAGAGAGAGCGATTTCCGCTAATAACTACGTTTTGCTAGTAGAATAAATTATGAAATTAGAGTTCAAAAGTAATTACTTTAAAATGGGACAAAATGCCTAGTTATTATTTTACAACAAACACTGACTGTTTTTCAGATTTAATTTTGTTTATAAACGTTAAAATTTCAACATTAAGAAAAAGGCGATATAGTTTTCTTTAAAGTGCGGGTGATATATTTAGTAAAAAGATGGAAAATGTTTCAAATTTTTTTTAAAGTTTTTTTTGACAAATTATCATAGATTTATTGAATTAATAAAAAGAAGGGCGGTCTAGGAGATGCTATTAAAAATCGGATGTTTTTTAAAACAGAGACAAAGATAATTATCTCTTTATTGTGCTATCTTTGCAGGAAGCTTGATTTGCAAACTTGCCGCAAGTTTGATTTGCAAGGGAGGTGGCGCTATTTGTCACGTAGAACTTGTAGCAAATGCGTTGCAAGCGAGGGTGGCGCTAGTTGTCACAGCGAACTTGCTACAAATTCGTTTCAAGTTTGACGCGTCAAATTTTGCCATGACAAGGGAATATCAAGTCAAAATCAAACTTGCTGCAAACTTACGTGCTATCTGGGGAGCACACTTACCTATTGAAACTAGGATTAGTATTCATTTATGCTTCTGGCAATGTATGAAAACTGGCATTACCTAGATATATCATATACCTTGGCATTTTATAGAATGCCGAAAAATGGTCCGCAATATATGAAACTACAGTCGATGCTCGTTATAGGGACCACACATTATAAAGACCTTTCCATTATAACGACCAGTGATAAAATCCCCAACTGTGTTTCCCTATGCACTCTATGTTATTTTATTTCCGGTATAACGACTGTCCAGTATCGTCTAATCCCAATACAACGTCCGAATTCAGCGGACACTCTTTGCGGTATTTTGCCAACATTCCTTTATTTTCTACTTTAAAATCTATTTTAGAAATCTATTTTTAATTGATAAAATTTTATTTTTAATACCAATGATAAAAAATAATTTGAGTATTTAGTTGGAATCTCTTTAAAAATAGCCTATTTTTACGGAACTTCTGAGCGTGCATATGTACATTTTTTAATTATATCCACTATAGCGGCCACTCCTCATAAAGACCTTCTGCTGTGGGACGCAGAGGGTTGTTATAACGAGCGTCGACTGTATTAAGATTTCACGTATTCCCTAGGCATTCTATAGAATGCCAAATGACAAAAGGGCAAAGTATGAAATACATCGCCGATTCGATTTTATAAGAAATAAAATTAAGTGCAATTCAAAATAAAATTATTTCTTTCTTAACGCAAGAAGAATTTTCATATTTCATTTGTTTTTCTTTAATAAGAAAAGTATAAATTTTGTTTTGTACAACTTTCATTTTTCTTTACGCATTTTGAATAAAAGATATTTAATGGCACTCTTTCATTATTTTTAAAAATTACATTTGAATTTTTGAGGCACGCACTTCTTTTCAAATAATAGCCTTATCGTGAACTTTTTTCATACTTTGCCCAAAGAGCATTTTCATTCTACAGAATGCCTAGATATAATGTACCAATTCCTAGGAAAAGTATCTACTAATTTTCATATTTAGTACTTCGCCTTAAAACGCCGGACATTCTATAAAATGTCCGGGTATTCTGTAGAATGTTCGTGTTTCATACACTGCCGGTAACAGATGTATAGTATATCTAATCGATACGCATCTATTAGCTATTTCTAAAGCGTTCTAGCAAATGATTTTTTTCACAGACTACTCTTTTACATTTTCATTCCCGGCGTTCTATAAAATGCCCAGGTACTCTACAAAATTCCGGCGTTTCGTACATTGCCAAGCATTTTAAAAATTTCATTTCTAATGTTCGTGCCTAGCATTTCTTAACAAAAAACAATTCTTTTCTGAAGTGACAGCATGTTTTCGAGCCATTTAAATTTTTCTATTCAGTAGTAATAAGCAGCCATATATTTCTAATCAGTAGTTTATTACTGTTCACTTGATAAAGGACTTTTAAAAAGACGTCAGTTACATATTTATCATTTCATTAAAAGTTCAATGCACGTTGCTTTTAAATGCAATTTCCATGTCACAAGAAAAAGATAATTACTCTTTTCATCCATGCATTGTTTGATACTATAGTACACTTAAAAAATTGCTTTCAAAAGAAAAAAAATGAAATACGAATTAAGAATAGACGACATGATGTTATTTTAGAAAGCATAATAATAAAGAAATTACATTGTGGAATGTAATTCCTTAGCTCGAAATAATTTATTCTCTCGCTAAAACGATAAAACGCAGCAGGCATTCACGGCCATACCGGATGTTTTTATTACAGAATCAAATCACTCATTCTAGACAAAACAGCTCTCTTTTTCCGGGTTAATAATTACCGGATTTCTGAGAAATACTTTGCTTTCAATTTTACTCCACTGAGCACGCTGTTTCAACCAACTGAAAAGCTTTTCTAAACGATTCTTTCGAATAAAACGGTCCAAAATATGCAGACGAGATTTTCACTCACGATTCTATCTTTCCCGCCCTTTTTTTCCCTCGCCCTTTCTTCCTTTTATTCTTCTTCGGTGGTTTCTTCTTCTTTTTTTATGTTTCATTCCGACGCGCTATTTATACCCGTCCGTAATTTTCAAGAAAGCATTAAGGTTCTACCTTTTTGATAACTGATGAAAAGTAGCCGCTTCTCTAAGATGTACCTTATCTAAGGAAAATGGTTGTTTGCTCTTCTCCTCTTTATAGTAACCATGACAACGCAGAAAGACTTTCTTATTGATTTCAAAGAGACCAGAACTTCACGACGAAGAACGAAAGAGGAGAATAATAACAAATAAAATGCACAGGAGAGAAGTACAAGAAAAAGAAGAATACAAAAAAAAATACATTCTTCCATTTCAAAACATTAGAATTTTCTGGTCCCAAGAATTCAGTTGAGTGAAAAGTATTCCCCGCGTGTTGTTCCGATTCTTTTTTACGTATTCTCTCCTTTTTTTTATTATTTTTTTTTGAAGAAAGAAATCGTTGGGTCTCTTTTGGATTCATTTTTATAGCTCCCCCTCTCCATCTTGTTCTGTGTATTCTTGTTCTTGTTTAAATTCACTTCAAAGTTACAGGAGCGAACTGAGATTTATGCGGGTCTTGCTAGTTGAAAGAGGCGGGGGGGAGCACGGTTGGGAGTGATTTTCCGAAGTTAAGAACGAATTTGTGATTAGTTTTTATGGTTTTAAATCTCGAATTGAAAAGAATTTAATCTCATCTGTGGAGTAATGTGAGCACAATGGAGGAAGATATTTTTAGATGCATTCACCAGAGTTTAAAACAAGTGGAAATTTTTCTTCCGTAATTTTCTTTCAGATTCGACAGATCTGATTTCGGTTCAGCATGTGTTTGTTCAATAATTTGACTACAATGCGAGAATTTAAACGTTTTTGGAAGTTTATTATCAAAAACGGGTTTGGGGTTCTGTATTTTAGATTAATGCACGAAAGAATAGTTATTTTTTTTGTTGGAACTTCACTGAAAAACACATAAATATGAAATTAAAAGGGTATTTAACAATCGATATAAAAAAAATTGAGAATACTTGGAGCTAATTTGTCGATACAGTAGATCCCTGAGAATCCGCACTCCAGGAATCCGAAATTTCGGATAATTCGAACATCTTTTTTTTACTTTCTTCTAAAGAGAAAGTATTGTAATCGTCAAAAAATTCGAACTCGAGATTTTGACGAATCTCCACGTTTTAGACATCCCTGCGTCCGAAACACACAATTTTGGAATTATGTATGTTTGTGAACACGATAACTCGAAAACTATTAGAGCTACGGAAATTTGGTATGTGGTCTTTACAAATAAGTTGTAGGTTTCTATCAACTTTCGAACAAAATCTGTCTACGGGAAGTATGTTTGTCTCTCTGTCCGCGTTCATGCGAACATTATAACTCAAAAATTTGAGTAGCTAGATGGATAAAATTTGGTACACAGTTTTATCGTCATGAATGTAGGTCCGTATAAAATTTTGGGCTAAATCTATCAACGGGCTGACTGTCTGTCGGTCTGTATAATCGCATACTTGTTCACTTTTGAAACGAACTCCATGCGCATGCGTACTGGTGAAAATCTCTAGTAGCAATGCCTGTGCACGCGGAAGGATTACGACACTTTGTCCTTGAGACGGTAAGAGTGGAAAATTGGTTCGCATTTAATCGCTACGCATCTCTTTGAATTTTATTCTTTACGTAAATATTTTAAAATCGCTATAATCTACAATGAAAAACATTCTGATAATCATTGGATTCTGGGTTACAGTAGGTTCGAATTTCTTTATCCACGCGGGGAAGGGGAAACATCACCTTTTTGGGGAAGTATACGAGAAAGTTTAGGGGAGACCACTCCCGCTGGTTTAATTTGCTGAAAACTTTTTATAGAAAAATGAAGGGAAAATAACAATTACGAATCAGAAACAAAGCTAATGTTTATTCCTCACTTAAAAGAAGCATTCGAATTGATCTTTAAGATTGAATACAGCACCTTAATTAGTAGAAACAAACTCATATATATATATATATATATATTACCCTCAACTTGTTTGCCAGTGTACCGTGCGAATCGCTGCTTTCCGTACGCCTTCACAGAGCAGCCTGAGTCAATGCCAATTTTACCGAATTTTTTGGATAATCCGAATTACTGGGTATTCGAACAAAGGTGTCCCCAATTAGTTCTGATTCCCGGAGTTCTACTGCATTATATATAGAAATTTTTAGTGGTTAGTATTTTGCCTATGAATTTCAGATATTTCTGTCAGTTTTTAAATTCCATCTTAATTCGAAATCTTCCATAAAGTCGTGACCATGAAATCCACTGGCTTGAATTTGGCTGTAAATAGCCCTCGTGTTGCTTCAAAACGGGACATTGATATAACCAAAGCTAAGCTCACATTTGTCTCTGCAATTCACGCGTCTATAGACTAATACCAAAGCATCACCACGAAGCTTTCTTCTGCTCAATTCTATTCTATTTCCAATTTGACAATGTTTATCTGAAACTAGCCCAACACATTTTGTTAAAGCAAACAAATTCCAAACATTTCAGGATATATGTTTCTTACACTATAATGCATTATTACTGAGTATAAAGATGACAACTTAAATAGTTTAATAGTTCTAAAAAAATTCAAAAATGGAATTTTCATAACAATCAAAGCATCATCACGAAGCCTTCTTTTGTTCAATTCTATTCTATTTCCAATTTGACAATGTTTATCTGAAACTAGCCCAACACATTTTGTTAAAGCAAACAAATTCCAAACATTTCAGGATATATGTTTCTTACACTATAATGCATTATTACTGAGTATAAAGATGATAACTTAAATCGTTTCATAGTTCGAAAAAAAATTCAAAATTGGAAATTTTCAACACAATCTGATGTCATTTATCAATAATCTTTTAAAAGAAACATAATAAGGCTCTTATATAAGTAATAAAATTCTGTATATATAACAGTTTCATTTTATTTTTTCGCTTCCTATTCTTTTGCTAGTTTCTTTGCATTCGTCGCATATCCGTCTAACTGATAAAAGTATTGTATAGCAACGGATTCGGAAATCCTCTTCTCTTTTGCGCATGCGCCGGCCGGAGTTATTTTCATCAAAATAGGGGGAAAGTGAATAATGGAAGGGTGATGTTTACATTTTACTGATCATGATCTAACAAAGAACTCCGGAAAAGCGCTCATATGACTCATTGCCTGACACCCCTTTCCGATGTGAAATCGGCCAAAGGTGGTAGTTTGGAATCCGTTGATGAACTATACATTTGACAAATTAATATATAAAGAGAAAGAAAAAGTTATCAGCAAGATTACCATTTTATATATAATTGGCATATTTCAGAATTTTAATTATCTCACTAATGTTTGCGTTATTCAGTAGTCCAGTAGATGTCTACACAAACAAAACAAAAAAATGTGAACAACCTCTGTGGAATTTTCAATATGCTTCCTACGAAAAAAAATTGTTCATGAAATTATTTTATTGTGAAACACTAACTCCAGTTTTGGCTTTAATCAACAATATTTTTTCAACAAATATATTGTTATTCACGTCACAGATATCTTTAGCATTTCAAGTTCGGGATTTCTTTTTCCCTGAAGTTCAATAATTCATGAAATGTTTCCTTTTACTTCTTTTCTTCTTTTTTTACTAATCACAAGACACGGAAGAAAAAGTTTTGGATCGTTTTCCGTGAGTTGACACGCAAGCAATTTATTATTGAAAAGTTCTGTTTTAACTTTGTTCTATGCACACACAAGTCTCCAAATGTCAATAATTTCCACAGCATTATTATTGCTTTATATTTTTATTCTAGAATATTTTCTCTGAAAAATTTTGAAGGTATTTCGAGCAGACAGTAACATTTTGTATCAGCCTATGAAACAAAACGTTTGTTACGTTTACAGCTTTTAAAATCCTTTTATGAAACTTTTTATGTGCTAAAACAACTTGGGTAAGTTTTACCTAGACAAACATGCATATTTTATCCCTTAGGATATGTAAGAACTTTTTGACGCATTCGAATAGTTGCTATTTTTTCATGAAATCACGAATGTTTCTGCTATTCCGCATTATTCACGAAGAAAGAATCTAAATGCATAATACCCATCTCCTATTATCTCTAATATTTTTGTAGGGCCACAGTGTCGTGGTGGTATGGCCTCGAAATTCAGCGGGAAGTTCCATGTTCGAAACTCGATTTCACCAAAGACATGCTATGCATGTGGACCTTCTCATATCCCCTCCCCCTCAGCAGTTGAATAAGCATCATTTTTAGAAGCATAGGGGTACGGGGCGGCGTTTGGTGTACTGTTCATTGTCAGATATTGAAACCCTCCGAGCTTCTGCGCATGCTCCAGGTGGAGTTGATTTCACCAAAATAGGGGTGAAATTAAAAAAATGGGAGGCGGAGATGTTTACATTTTAGTTAGCAGTAGGCAATTTAGTTACGGGGGGGGGGGGGTTTTTATTGTTAAGTGTCGCAGTGAAGTATCAAAAATAATTCGCAGAAATACAAAATGATGAGCCAACTAAAACTTTATGAAATATAAGAGGGCGCTTTTGGAGGAAACAGAAATCAAATATCCAAATTCAACCAAATGCGCAAAAAAACTATTTTTACCGTTTCTACTCTCATATTTAGCTTTAGGACTTGGTGCCATAAATGATTTGCTTCTGAAGAAAGAAATTGGCTGGGTATCACACAAAGGGGAGACTTGAGACTGAAGTTAACTAAATTGGAATCTAATATGAAATATCTTAGAAGCAAGCATCTAGCTTAAGGATTTTACTAAATGTAAACAATGGATAATTACTAATAATTAAAATAATATAAAAATCTGTCATAAAAATTATTTCGTACTTGAATTACAGATCCCCTCTGTTGTCTCACAACAATTTATTAGTGATTTCTTCCTGAAACCTACCATTTTAGTTTCTTCAGTGAACAATTCAATTTTTGAATATTAAAAATTATTTATGTTATGTAGAGGACACAAGAATTTTAGAAAGGCTTAGGTGTGGTATGGCACTAAATCAGTTTCGGAAACACTGATGTAGAAACATTTAATTTTCATTTATTGATTTGCTGTAAACACTAACTAAAAAAAATACGCCTAATCGGACAAATGTCAGGAACTAACAAAGTGATCCAGAAAAGCGCTCATCTTGCTCAATGCCTGTCACCCCTTTCTGTAGTAAAATCTTTCAAAAGTGGTAGTCTCGAGTTTTTGAAACGAATGGTAAATCGATGTCAAATATGAAGAGTAAGTAGGCTCAAACTTTCTCCAACTGCCCGTGACACGGAAGTTTCGAGGGAGACTGCCGACACTCAGGTATCTTTCTCATGATCTGTCTGCGGTTGAAAATTACAAGGTTAGTCAGTAAATAGCTCTCATATAGCTTCAAAACGGGTCGTTGATGAAAGTAAACTAAACTTAAAAGATTCAGATACAGTTACTCACACTATTAAAAGTCAAAAATCAACTATTAAATTTGAAGGTGAAAAATTGAA
>BGPR01044717.1:0-12533 GCA_013235015.1 Araneus ventricosus | reverse complement strand
TAATAGAGAAAAGCCCAATCCAAACGCTTCAAAGAAATTAACTTTATTCATTCTATTTATCGTTTGGCATTGAGCAATTCATTTTTTGCACGAAATTAGAATGAACCGATTTTTATTTGAAATTTTAGATATAATTTAAAGTATATTAAAGATTACCGAGAAAGAATGATACTGACGAAATTAATAGGAACATTTTTAAAACAATATCTTGAAAGTTTGGAACAGATTATGAAACAAATTTCAAAACGTATCCACTCGAAAATCCTCTTTATCAAATGTAACTAGTGAATTCTTTTTATTTAGTTTGGAACATATTTTTTCTGAGGAATATGTTGCCTAAATTCCACCTCTAAGCACTTGCATCGGTACAAACGATTCAACAATTACTTTTTTTTCGTTAACAATCTACGAAGTAGCAAAACAAAAAACCTCAGATCTACCGAAAATCCTCTGTTGTCATAGTTACTAATATGATCGTCATTTTCCTTTCTGTTGCATCTTTCGTGTTGGTTGTTTTTGCTCAATCTGCCGTGCTTTGGCTACACTAGTTGAAAGCAAACGTTGATTGCGCTGCGTTTAAGCCTTATTCGTTGTTTTGAAATCCCAACGGTAGCATAAAATGTCCGGAGGAAAATTAAATACAGAATAATATTTTGTTCTACTTTGTCTGATGCTTCTTCTTCTGCATGAGAGACCGTGTCGTCATTTCGGAGAAAGCAATTTAATATTTGCAAGTTTTTCAATAAGAACAACCTTCATTTTTATTTCTCAATATTTTATTCTTTAAAATGTTGTTCTTCATTTTAGATTATTTTCTTGCTACGCATTTGCTTTAGAATTTTCTAAGTATGCATTAAAATTACTTGTGCTTCAACTTGTTTCTTGAGGTTGTATATAATATTACTTTTAACGTGAAATGAAATCTGCTCTGTACCATGTCGGTGAAGTTTTGTTTTAATGCTATGGAATAAAGAATAAAAGAATAATTCTAATTCCAGATCTATGAACTAGATAACATTTGGTTCCATTTATATAAAACTAATAATCAAAAAATCAAATTTCCCTTGCTTTTTTTTTGAAAAATCAAATTGTATATATTTATTCCAAAATATAATTTGTAAGGATTGAGAATTTAATAAAATCCTAGATATCCTCCAAAAAACTCACATTTTATTAGTCATTAAAGAAGCTTCGGACTTTCAGTACATTTCATTTTAAGCATTTTGAAACACAATTAATAAAAGAATTTTTGAAATGCTTTATATCATATCAGTTGTAACAAAACATACAATTAACTGTATGGCAATGTAAGAAAGAAAATACAGCCATCACAATTGAAACATACTTATAATTCTGTAATTTTAAAAGAAAATATCTAATAAATTTGCAACTGTAAAATGAAATAATACGGAAGATACATCCGGAAATTTGATTAAACATTTTTTTCTATAATCTGAAGACCTTACCGTAAATACTAACAAAAATATCATGAAAGAACACGCAAATAAAATGTAAAAAAAGCGATCAAACAATAGCAAATAAATACGTAATTTTATTTTAACCTATCTCTAACAGATCATTGGACGATTGTTTTTCTTTCTTTCTTTCTTTTTTCATAAATGAAGAATATCAAAAACTTGAAAAAAATGCTTTTGCCCTTGCAACATCAAAATTTGCGATTCGATGAAATGTAAAATAACTATATATCTATGGAGAGTTTAATTTCATTTTTTTTCACTCAAAGTAACATTATCCTTTAAAAGATGTAGTTTTTTTTATTTTAAAGTCTGTCTAATTTCGATTTAAAAATGAAAGAAAAAGCTACTATTTCCATAAGTCATCGAAACTTTAATGAATCATGGCGTAAAAGTTACGACGTTCATCCATCTTACCTAGAACCCCAACTTACCGCTTAAAAAGAAAACTAGAAAATTATAAAGGTTAAAGTTGTGAAAAAACAAAGCATGGAAACAATTGAAAAACTGATGTTAAACTAATTAATAAATAATTATTTTTCATAATTTTGAATTGAATCTTGCGATTTATAGCATTGAAAACAATGGTTTGAATATTTGATAAACAAAATGCTTCATTAAAGTTTAATATTAATATTGCTACAAAAATCATCTAGTACGTGAATGCAGTCCAACAAGCAGGACAATAAAAAATAAATGGCTCTTTATTTTACGAACATTCCATGAAAACAAAACATAGCATAAGTAATAAAACTAAGTAGCACTTTTATAATATGGTGGATACGGTTGTAATTCTGATATACAAAGTTGAATTGTTTACTTCAAGCTGCACTGTGCTGAGTGTGACGTTACGTTGGAGGCGTTGTATTGGATTCTGGGCTTAAGAAGTTCAAACATTCATTCTATCTCACTCACTCCCAGTCATAGCATGCTCCACTTGCAGTAATCTCCACGCTCAGCTAGGTGCAGTATGAATTCAGATTTTAGTTGTGGTTTGAAATGGTTTTAATGTTTTAATAAAATTGTTGTTGTGATAACATGGCACGGTGACCTGAGGATTTTAAGATTTCCATCGCCTGTCATTCTTGTTCAGCAAAATTATATTCAAGTTTGCTGCCATGGAGGAAACTTCAATGTCAAGATACTGCTATTCTATTTTGCTGATCCACAGCTTTGGTTCATCATGGTGGAAGCCACTTTCGAACTTGCCGTGCCAAAACCGATAACTTCAAGTATAACCAAATACAACTATTGTGGTGATCGTATCGCGCCTGAAGCTGCGGCTATTGTTCCTGATGCTATAGTTAGCCCAGATAGAATGGATCCTTACAAGCATCTGAAAGAAGCAATTATAAAAAGATGCGGTGAATCCAATTTAACTTCAATGATAAGAAATCTTAATCCTACAAATTCCACTTTTCATAATAATGATCAATTTTTTGTAAACACATCTTTAAATTCAAGTTCTTATGTATTTTTAAGAATTGATAAAGTTCGACCTCCTTTAACTCATCCTTACTCTGGACCACATTTAGTTAAAAGTCGATCTGTTAAAAAATTTGTCATAGATTTAAGTAGTAAAAATGTAACTGTCACTATAGACAGATACAAGCCTGCTTATAAATTGTCTAAGACAATACCTTCAGGAGTTATTCCAAAAGTGACTCTAAATGATTTACCAAAAGAGCAATCGCGGCAAACTGATAAGAGTGATCGCTTTAAAAATGTGAGAATAACTAGATATGGGAGACATGTTCATTTTCCTAAGCGAATGAGCGTGAAAATCTAAAGTTTAATTTCAATTTCAATAACATAGCATGGTGACCTGCAGACTTGAAGAATTCCATCGCCTGTCCTGCGGTGGTTTTAAATGTTTTAATAAAATTGTTGTTGTGATAACATGGCATTATCATTGGAATCTACGAATGCGCCTACGAAACCTTCACTCAATCCATAACATGGAGATTTCAACTAATCGCAACATTGTGATCCGAGTCCAAATCCTAGCAATAAATGAATAACTCAAACAAGCAGCAGATCACCATTAAATATCCGTCACAGCACTTCTAATAGCGCTCAATGTCGATCAGTTCACCTGCTTGCACTAATGACCAAACTCCAACTGACTGATCGTTTAACGTAGCTTGGTACTTATACTTTTACCGACAGGATAAGACGTCACATAGAAATCTATTGAACATTTACCGTATTTCCGCTTCTAGTAGAGATAGATTCGGTCATAATTCCGGCATTTCCAGGAAGCTTCGTTTTGTCGCCAAAATGATCACCTAGGTCGGGGCTCATTGATTTGGCTTTCGTTAAAACCTCTGTAAAACTCCCTTTCTTTCTATAAGATTAACATGTCGGGAAAACAAATTTATAGCTTCGTAACAATATATATTGTTATGTTGTTCTCTTAAATATAGTTTGTTCGTTATTTTACAGACTTCTTCATAATTACCGTTTGTCAATGGCATACACAAGGTGTCCCTGAACTCAAGGGTAAAATTTTAAGGGAATGTAAAATATACATAAAGGAGCATTTTTTGTATAGAGGTATGGCGTCCAAAATGAAATGTGTAGGCGTAAGTAATGAGGAAATGAAAAGAAAATTTTTATTTACATCTTTGTGTGAAAGTTTGCTAAGAATGGTTCGGTACAATTAAATTCTGACACGTGCGATCATTAGTAGTGATAAAGCCCTGGAAGTGCCGGTGCAATGATTGCCGTACATTGTGGCCGGTCATGTACAATACTCCAGTTGACTCTGATGAGGGCCTCTGTGGCAACTTGGCTACAGCAATCCCTAGAAAGGGAAAAATAGAACATTCATCTACACGCCCGAAGGGATTCACCCTCAGATACCTTCTGACCCTGCCCCCAAGCGGGTGTGGATTTAATCGAGCTCTAAGCTATGTGATGTTTATATGTTATATGTTTTTGTCGTAATGGTGTTTATATGTGTGTGTGTCGTGAATAAATCGAAAAAAGACAAACTGGATTATCATTGAACTGAATATCATATCACACACATGGAAAGCCACTACAGCCTCATTGCAAGATTGTCAGTCGCTGCCTCGACTGCTCGTAAAACACGGAACCTAAGAAAGACATGCCAAACATATGCTAGACGCTGCCAGGCTTATATCGATGTTGGTGGTGGCATGTTTGAGCACTTACTGTAATTGTTATCTGGAAAAAAGCTTTTTGTATTTCCGCCATTGTTTTTCCGCATACACTTTTCATTTCCGACTCCACATTGATATACAAAAACACTCTTCTTTATGTGTACTTTACTTCCTCTTAAAATTTTGCCTACGAGTTCAGAGACACCCGGTATATGATTTCAGATATTTTAACAAAACAATTCTTAAGAATTCTGAGACAGAAGCTTTCTTTCATTTTTCTTTTAAAAAACTCCACAAATCCAAACATGGACAAAACTTACAAAAGATAATCACTCTTATAGCAAAAATACCACTACCCATGAGCAATATATAATTGAATATTACAAAAATTCCACAAAAACTGTGGGCTGCAACACGAAGACACAAAGCAAAAGATCTCTCTTACAAAATAGAAAATCCTCTCGAACTTAGCAATTTTCACAAATATTTTATGAACATTTTCGTATGAGAATGTTGAAATTAGAGGAATATTAACTAAGGCTAGTGTGTGAAGTTAATTTTTAAAGTTTCCTTGAAAAAGAGAAACCATTGCACCCCGATTCCCAGGATTCTTAATATTTTCATGTTTTTTGAATTCCCCGGAACAAAAAAAATTGTAAATGTATTTAGAAAATAACCTCTTAAGAATTATATTTTGCAAAATTATGTTAAAGTAGAGTTTGGCTGTAAAAAGATTAGACATGATGTTTTTTCAGACATGAAAACACTCTTGAATAGTTTGTTAGCAATGCTTGAAAGACTTTTAAAGATAAAAATCAGCAATTTCAAAAGTATTAATTGATATTAAACAACCACAAATTTAATGTAATATAGAATTTGAAACTCTGACTGCAATTGTAGTAGGCTTGAAGCCAGTAAGAATTGGCCTATAAAACTATGTAGTCGAGACGGTACTTTGCTAATTGCCGTAGAAGTATGTGCTTTCATTATTAGAGTTTAACCAATAAAACTCAGAATTTGCTAAGAATATGAAATATTCTCTGGTAAAAAGAATTAGTGAGCGATTCAATGTTAGTGTAAATGGATTAACGCAATATCTAAATGTTGAGAGAAAGTATGATACTTACTGTTCCTCTTTTGTGTTTACCAAATAAACACTCTTTAATTCAACAAGCTAAAATAATTATGACAAATATTTTTTTGCGAGGAAGATAGTCCAACTCTTCGCGCTCAGGAGAAGAGAGCAATGAAACTTTGGAAGAGAAATCTTTAATGTTGAACGAAAGATTAGAAAAGGCGATCAACTCAAAGGCAAAGGTCTACTCTGTTCAACTAGCAAGAGTTCTTGCAGTTATTTGACTCAACGGAAAATCGATCCTCAAATATTATAAAACTGGATGAGGTTTTGACAACAATTCCTTCAACATCAACTGAAGCTGAGAGGACATTTTCTGCTACCCGGTTGTTCATAACAAATCTAAGAACTAGGCTGAGTGATAAAAGCATAGATTGCTTATGTTTTTTTAAAAATCATACATTAAAAATGAATAATGAATATATTTTATTTGTATTATGATAGGTGATATTAGGTGATATTTCGCCTAATTGAATTTTTTTTTCTACCTTTAGTCGTAACAGAGATATGGGGAAGTGATAAAATGGGGGAGGGGATTGAAAATGGCATTTTAGCTCATAACTTTTAAAAATTTGTAGCTATCAAAAAAGTTTCAATACAAAAGTTGTTTATTATGAAAAAGCAATAATTTGTAGCTGAATATGTAAAGGAGTGTAAATTTAGGAATTTATGAATATCCTTTTTTGTGTAATTATTATTGATATCGATCAAAAATAACAAGTTTTAAGATTTTTTTCAAATTTTGATGCATTCCCGGGAATGACTGTTATGTTCCCGGGATTTCACGGAAATTCCAGGGAAGGAAAAAAGGGCGGGAAATCAGAAACCCTAGTTCGTTCGTTAACCCTTCGCCGGAAGTAAGGGTGGAAAGACTCTCCCCGCTTCGGACAGGTTGATACTCTTCCGTCATCTTTATCGTTACTGTTTTGTTTATTCGGTAAGTTAATTCTCACTTTGACGCCAGTTTTGAGGTACTATGGCTTTAAAAGCATAACTAGGTTTTAATGAAAAACAAGAAGGTTCTCAGGTCATCTTCAAGCAAAGAGATAATTTCAAAACTGAGTTTTCGTGCGGCCTCCAAGGAGAAAGGCTCACAAAATTTTGAGTTTGAGCCTCTTTATAGGAAGACTACCTAATGCAATGTTTACATGATGCGACTTAAGAAAAATTTCTAGATCATGTCCTAGAGACCAAAACCTCCCCTTGTTATAAACTTTATACATTATACATAAAAGTGCATATATTACATTATATTATAATGCATAACGCTTTCCCTATGTTATTTTGTGAACACAATAACTAGAGTAATTTTAAATGCATTTGAGCTGGCGAGTGAATGATGTATTGCAGAGAGGGTGAAAATATCGGATAATTCATAGAAGGGCATTAAGCTTAAAGGCGATGGAAATGGTGATGGAAATTTCCCTTTTCTCATAACTGAATATAGAAAGACAATTCAAATTAGGCGAATTATGACCTCATTTTAATGCGCATCCTTTGTATTAACCCCTTAAGTCTCGCTCCAGTCATATTGTCGTGCATCGAATTATCTCATTTTTAGGATTTTAAACTAAAATTTAATCATTAATTAGCTTTATAATTTGACACAAAAATTACGTAGAATCCATAAGCACCTCAAGTATTCTATGCCTCCTTAGATGAATGAAAACGACAGCCCCGTTCCAAAACAGGAGGCATCATCTCATTAGATAGCAAAAAAATCGATCCTTAAGGGATTAAAAGATTTTCAATTGCTTGAAAGTTAGGGAATGGGAAGTGATTTTCAACCCTAATTTCCTCCGATTTTTAACCTAAGCTTGTAATACCTTCTTGGAAATTCTCATCAGTTTTATTCTCTCATTCTAATTCTTATAGCTTTGAGCTGCATGAAATTGGAGGAAGAACTGGCAGAGGGGGGTCAAATTTTCTTTTCCTTATATTTCCAGATAAAAGGAATGTATCTTCGACTTCCAGCAAGTCAGCATGATTTTTTTAAGATCTGTATCTGTTGCTTGTGTTGATAGCTTGTTAAATACTGCGATCTGTTTGCTTAATCATTTTAATAAACAAATAAATGATACAGGCCAAATAAATGCGTCTTTATTTACCCGATAATTACAGAATTCATTATAATAGTTTAACATGAATTATTTTTGTATCCTAACAGCTAGTGAAGCGCAAAAATAACAGGAAATACCCTTTCATTCGAAAGTGGTATAGAAAACATCTGATTCTTATAAGAATGATTCATAATTAAAGTTGCATCTACAGTCAAAGGATAATTTAGCTTAAGGTATCCGACTGGTTTAAAATCGTTGTTTTTAATGAAATTATCAAAAAGTTTTTTATGATTTAATTTTGTAGCCTGTTTAACCAGCTTTCTAAAACTGTCTCACTTTTTACTCTACGTGAATTACAAATGGAGTTACAGCTGTTTTATTACCGAACTGTAAGCATTATTTTATGTTGCATGAAAACTTTAAATGTGTTTTCTGAGAAATGATATTTTTGAGGAAAACTGTCGACCGCAACAATGATTTATCAAAAAGTTATTCAAGTATTGATATGAAATTTTCTGAGATTGTTTTCTGCAATATGCTTCATGTTTTCCTCTAAAAACTAAGGTCAATTTTAAAATCAAGTATTATTTTTAGGCGTGTAAATATAAACGAAAAGCATTTTTCATGAAAAATTACCAGTTTAGTAACTATGTTCAGCTATATCTCAAAACAATTTTGAAGTACAAGAAATATTTTAGAGCATAACACAGATAACTGTCATAAAAATGTACTCCTACAAAGATTTATGTATATTTAGAATATGATTTTGTCTATCGCTGTTAGAGTAAGGCAAATATTTTAGTAATTTTTCTTCAAATTTCTCGGTTTTTTTAAAAAAATATTATTTTGAAAGCCTAATTTTACAATATTTTCATAGTTTTAAAACATATGCATTTGAAAAATAACATTAAAAATATATATAAAATATTTTTCAAAAAATGTCCCCGAACACAGTCGGATACCTTAAACTAAAAGTATAACTTGGCATACATAATTTTGTTCAAAATTTATATTAAGACAGCAATCCTAAATCCTGTATAAATATTACATATCGAGGAAAACACCACAAAAATGTGAAAAATACGTCCAAAGATGTCCCAATCCACTTGACAGCCATCCTTAAATATTAGAACAAATCTGAATTCCCCAGATTCTTCTTAAACCATTTTGAAGCACATGGTAATGTGTAACATGCTCTATATGACACGCATAAACCAATATGCGCGACATATTTCGCAATCTTCATTTTACACGACAATTTCCGTGCTCCAAATCACGGCGTCCTCTACTTTGAGCTGGCCTTCTCCAGCCGTTCTGCACAGAAAGCCGTTCCCCTGCTTTCATACTTCAGCTCATCCTCGATATTAATGAATAACAGCACAAAGAGCGCTCATCACTTGTGTAGAGGAATTTTAATTAAAGGGATGTGTCGACGTCGCCGGAAAGATTCAACACAACTCCAGGTAAAAATTGCCAGCAGAGGTGAAGGAAAGGGAAACTTCTGCTGCAATTTCCCTGGGAGGAACCCGAGTTTGATTTTCTCAGCATTAATAAGCTGTGAAATGACAACGTGTGTCAGAAGGGAATGAGTTCGTTTGTTAATTTTGGACGTCTAACTCGAGGAGTTGTTATTGCAGAACTTGACTCGTAGATGCGTCGTATAATTAGAAGGATAAGATGAAAGACACTTTAATCAGTGTTGTGTCCGAATTTTTATTCTACCTTTAGCATATACTTTATGAAGTAGCAAACCTTGAGTTAAGCATCCATTTTATTTGTTAAATGAAACTGGTCCGCACCAGCATCTGGTTATATCGTCGCTTAGCAAGAAACACCTCCTATCTCAATTTTTTGAAATTTCAAAGAGGAAGAAAAAAACTGAATTTTTCCGCAACCAATAGCGGATATTTCTAAATTTTATTTTTTTAACATTTGATATGAACATAAAAATGCATGTAGGAATCGTATTTTTCCCGTCTAGCTTAAAAGCGTAAGTTTAATCCCTTCTTACTAATATTTTCTCACTTTCCGTACAAGCTTATTTGAATATTGCTGTGTCAGCGGAGAGATATCGGAAGATAACGATCATGAGCTTCCTCACGGTGTTAATCACGTGATACGTAGGTGTAAGCTCTACGTTAAAACCAAGTGTAATGTTTTAATCCGGAGAGATGAATTTTTGAAATCATCAGAACGGACATGAGATAGATAGATGAGCATAACGAGCTACGGGGGTCTCTTCCCTGTTAGCACGGCGGTGATGGACGATGGCTGTAACTAACTAATCTTTAAACGAGATGTAAGTTTGATTTTTTAATAAGTAATTAACAAACCCTAAATCTCTCTTGTCTAATCTGTAAATAACCATCTGTGTAAATACCTTTCTCATTTCATGTTTTAATAATAAATAATTTAGTTTTTAAACTACTGTTTCTCCTCCTTTATATTTGGTGCATTTTCCCCTAGAGTGCCCGTAAGCTAATAATTTTCTACAAGCTATGTTGGCTTCGGCCGAGATCAATAATTTTCTATAATTATGGTTGCTCAAGCCGGGATTATTTCCCCTTCAACCTAATTTTCCCACATGCAGGCTCCTACCAGATGTGGAAAAAATTCAGAAATATTCGTTATTGGTTGAGGAAAAATTCAGTTTTTCTTCCTCTTTGAAATTTCAAAAAAATAAGATAAGTGGTGTTGCTTGTTAGGCGACGATATATGAGGTGCTGGGTTTGGTGTTCGGTCTAAATTTGGTCACCCAACATTTCATCGAGTGCTAACTTCGTTTTGCCTTTAACTTAAATTATATTTGTAATTCGAATTTTGATTACGCTGGAATTCTTCGGAACAACTACTGGTGGGAAGTTATATATCTGTAAAGAGCAGATGAAATTAGTACCAAATTATTCTGTGGTCGGAATTGTGGATTTGGGGTCGTCGCAAGTAGGTGACTTAAGAGATTTAAGTCCAAACAGATGAGAATAAAATTTCACTAAAATTTATTTAATTTGAATAGAATGACTTCAGACACTAAGTGCCAATTGCCCTAGGTGATTTTGTCTGTTAAATATTTGAAATCTTAGTGTGAGTTAAAGCAACTTATGATTTTTTCAAAATCATTTTATAGTTTAAAAGGACATAATTAATACCAGGGACAAAATCTGTAATTTAAAGTGATAATTTTACTTGTATAAAAAATTTCGAATTGGTGTCCTATATCGTTTCAAATATGAACGCTGTCTTTATGTAACTTCATTTATTAGTTGTATTTTATTTTATTATTTCTTTCTAGTGTGATTATAGCAATTTAGCTTTAAAATTAAGAAAGTAGTGTTGCGAAGCGTGGCTCACAAAGTTTAAGAAATAATCAGTGCAAAAGTAGAATTAAAAGACTACTTATTCTGAATGTTACAAGTCATGAATTGCTAAGAGGCCCCACGTATGATTTGGAGTGCAACAGGCCCAATACACCGCGGCTCTTCAGTGCAATCGGGTTCGAACCTGGAAACCCTCCGGCTCCGAAGCCGACATCTTACCACTAGGACACCGCGGCCTTATGGAATGCGAGAGCAATAATGCGACAGTCGAAAGGAACATATTTATTTCTTTGCCTCAAACACGAGGCTTGTTAAAGCGTTATTATTGTATATGTCTGTATAGATAAGAGATATATATTCTTTTCAAAATGAAGAGGCTTTTCCCACAACTTGATATTAAACTTGAATCTTCGAATAGTTATAGATAGTTGAACTTTCTCTTAGAATGCAGCTAAAATTGACCTCTCTCAAATGCCGCTATCTTTATGAATCATTACGGTATCCAACTGGAATTTTTATATGTTGCCCTATATCTGCCTTTGAAATTATGAAAGAAAAATTGTGTTATGTTTCGCGAAAAGAGGAGTTAAACTATGAGGGATTTTCCTGAAATTGACATTATACTTATATCTTCGAATAGTATATTGAATTATATAAAGGTTAGAAATATGCTGAATACCTATATACACTTATAAATTAAGTACATAATTTTAATTGCAATAAATTAGGCCTTATAAATAACAATTATAAATAACAAAAATATCAGATTGTGAAAAAGCCATCATCATTTAGCTTCTCTTAGAGTGCAGCTGAAATTCACCTCACTGAAATGACGATGTCTTTCTGAAACTTAACGATATTAAAATGAAATTTTCATATAAATTGGCTATCTGGATATATCTGGATTTGAAATAATGATAGAAAAATTATGTTATGTTTCGCGTATGAACAGTCATAAATTATTTACTACATTTACTATATTTACTCGAATATATATATATATAAAGTATTTACTTTTAATTTTTATAAAATACTCCGTTGGCATATTTTCACGTATTCTTGAAGTTTCGTATGATTTGGTTCAAAACTCTGCATGCTATGAGCAAACAACATTCAAAAAACTTGGGATTTAATAAAGTAACATTAGAATCTTCCCAAATGTCTGCTATTTTTACGAAAATGCATGTAGGCAATGTGCATAGCAAACAAAACCATTAATAGAAGTTTAAAATCATTATACGGTCCCTTTTATACCCTCCCTTACGCAGTCATCCGAAATCCCTTTTCGTCTTCATCAAGTTCTGGTTGGTTCCCTAAATGCCTTCGTAACCGTATCTTCAGTGCAAAATGTGAGTTTCCACGAATCTGAACAAATGATTTCGAACCATAATTTCCTTATTAACTAACTGATTTCGAACCAT